>JAJPUD010002535.1:122109-178974 GCA_023553655.1 Myrmecobius fasciatus
TACTTTTGAATTTGTATCCCTATTGTTTAGCATAATGCCTGGCACAAAATTTTTTCATTCATTCCATACAATCTCTTTCTTCAGTTCATTTATTATTTTGGGAATCAATGTTGTACTCTATCCATTTCTCATTTCTTATTCTGACCCTCCTTTTCCAACTGCACATGTCTTTGATGATGTCAACTTCTTATAGGCAAGTAATCAATGAAAATATGATAGAGCCTATATAAACTCATCATACATCTTTCCATTTTAATACTGTATCAAAATAACAGCATAGGACCCTAGGATTTTAGACATTAGAAGGGACTTTAGAAATCATCTGATCCAACTTTAGAAAACATCTGATTAAAAAAAAAAAGAAAAAAAAAGAAAAAGAAAACATTTGATTTTTTATAGGTAAGAAAACTGAACCCCCAAGAAGTACTCAAGATCACACTGATAAAAAATAAATACAAGCCCACAGAATGTGAGATCCCACTGTGCTTATTATTTGTTGACTACCAAAAATCCATTTGATTCAGTAGAGCAGAGTTCTTCCTCAAGTTACTTTCTAGTTTAATATTATAATTACATATTGAAGTACAATATAGACAAAATGTTGGTTTGGAGTTGGAGGGCTTGGTGGGTCCACATGTTGGCTTTGCCCCTTGCTGCCTATGTGACCATGGACAACTAATTTACTTTGCCTTTCTGGAGCTCAGTTATTTCATCTACAAAATGATAGTATTGGATTAGATAATCTCTGAGATTCCTTCCAGCTGTAAGCCTATGAACCTCTAAATCCAAATTCCTTTCATCCCACTATGGTGATTTTCCCTTTTCTGAAGGAAGAAAATACACATTTCTACTTTCATTTTCCACCTTCCACCCAACAACTTTTCTAAGTAATGCCAAATAAACTTAATTCTTTAATTCTTCCCAGAAGCATTTAAAACATTCCCATTTTAAACAAATGAGTTACAAAGTGATTTATTTACATCAAAGATCTGTAGAGTCTCCATAATCACTCAAAACAGTTTAACTTAACCATCTATGTAGGAAAAACCAATTAATGGGTGAAAATATCTCTTGGGGAGAAGCAATGTGGGAAAGCAAAGAGAAGTTTGGCTTCTACAGTCAGAAAGATTTACATTCAAGACCTCCCTCAGTCATATACTGGCCCAGGAAAATTACTTAATTTCTCAGTATTCCAGACAACTTTAAATTAAACTTAAAAACTTTAGGTTTCAGAGATGATGATTTGCATTAAAAGAAGAAGTTCCTTTATCTGGAGCTCCCTACATTGATAAAATCACCTCTGAGTGCCCTTCCACTCTCTCTCTCCCCTTTACCCCCCCCAAAAAGGAAATGTCTATTAACTAGACTATGACTTGTAGTTAGACAGACAATCTACTGAGTTTATCTATCAATCTGTGTATTAGACAGGATAAGTACATTTACTAGTTATAGAATCTCAAACAATTCATTTCACTTCTCTGAGGTTCATTTTCCTCTTATACAAATTAAAACTAATAGAGGAAAGAACAATGGATTTGAGAGCAAATCCATCACATTTTAAGTTTAGCTACTCAAAGTTATGAGATATTTCCACATAGGAATAAAGTTAAGGTTTGGCCTAAACCAACCTATGAATTCAAAGAGGGGAGGGAAAGAGGGAAAAAAAACTTGGAAGTTCAAAATTTTATAAAGATGAATGTTAAAAACTATCTTTATATGTAATTGGGAAGAAATACTTTTAAGTAAAATATATATATGTAAATTTATTAAGTATCTCTTATGTGTTCCAGAATCTGTCCTAGGGCTGGGAACAGAGCAAAAATAAAAATAAAAAAATAAATAAAAAAAATTAAAAAGGAAGTAGTCCCTGACCTCAGGGAGCTTTTCTTCTCCTGGGTATAGGAAAATGACATATATACAGATGGCTATACTGAAGGCCACTGAGGGTTTAGTTCCTTGAGGTGTATTTGGATTTGGCTTTTTTGGTGAGGTTTTAAAGAGAATGTATTATCCTACCTACTTGCTGCCATTCCAACAGATAGAATTTAAGAAAAAACCAATTTGGACCATGACAATTCAGAATTAGAACCATGTATGATGAAAAGCTTTCTAAGCTGCTTCATTTGATGGATGGATTGATGATTTAGGAGAGGTTGAGTTGGAACTGAATGAGACTAAAACCACAAGAGGAAGACCCTCTTACTAGTAGTTAGAGAATCAGTAGTTGTAGCTACTGTGCAACAATGCAGCAGTGAGTGACCTGTTTGACCCAGCAATAAGTTGACCAAATTTTAGCCAAGATCCTTGCATCTTGAAGGAGTCATTCCAGATGAGCCAAAGAACACTTTATTACATTGGGAAAGGAAAAAGGATTTCTAGAGCTAAAAGTTAAAAGGAGTCCCTTGGCCCAATATGTGTCTTAATACATCTCACTATCTTAAATGTAGACTCAATTTCCCTTTGTACCTTATATATACATACAAAGGAAGAATGTGCCCACATTTGTTTTGTAACTACTCTTCCTACTATACTTTGTCAGTAAAAGTCCTTTTGTAAAAGCTAATTGATATCAGCCGGCTAATTGGTATGGGGAATACATCAGATGAGGACCCATGAAGAGTAATGTTAGACATTTCATCCCTCAGGGTTATTCCTAAAACCCTATGAGAAGAAACTCTGCTGTTCTCTGGGAAACCTAGTCCAATACAAGTTGGGAAAGTGAGCTTAAAGGGGATACCATAAAAGTAAATATAAATATACACAAAATAAATACTAAATAGTTGGTAGGGGATAGAGGGAGGAAGCACAGAAGCAAAAACAATTTCTCTTCCTCCTCCACACCCCACATGTGTAAGAGAAACCACTGTTTTAAAAGAACTTTGTAACCTCATGTGATCTGATTGAAGAGGGGAAACTGGTTATTTTTGAAGAGAGTATTGCAACTCCTTCAGCCCCTGGGGGGAAGGGAAGATCCATTAGAAGAAGTGGTAATGAGAAAGACCAAACACTGCCCCAAACCACCACTTCCACTTCCTTCACCCTTGTGACAGTCATTTGCTGAATTTCTAGAGGACATTTCAGTTCACTATTTCCTCCCTTCTTGCTCTTTCATTTTGGAGCAGTCCAGAGAAAGGGGACTCCTTACTTTTTTAGGGATCCAAAGAACTTTGGACCTCATATCCCTGAATCTTCTCAAATAGCCAGACAGAAAGGACATGGGATTTAGAGCTGGAGTGGACCTTCAAGGTCATCTATTCCAATCTCCCTCCCTCCCCACCCCTTTTCACTGATGGGAAAACTGAGCAATTCAGAGGTAAAGTAATTTTGCTCATGGTCAAAGAGTTACCCAAATAGCCGAGCTAAAAATTTCAACTTGCTTCTTTCCTTACACCATGTGGCCCCTCCCAAATACCTGCCAAGAAAGTGTATCTTGGCCTCTGGGTTCCAATTTCCAAAAGACTTGGAGGCAGGCAGGCATTCTAGCTCTCACCTTTCAGGTATCAGCTCTGAGGAGGGTGGATCTTAATTGATTAATTCGAGAAAGAAAAGAGGTTCTTGCACAACCTGTTTGGGCTATGAGGTCCCAGGAATAAGAGGGAGCCCAAAGTCCACATTTAATTTAATCTTTTTGAGAATTATAAAGGAAGAGATATTAAGAAGTATGTTTATTGTTCTCCCTTTTAATTGAAGACTTAGTTTCTTTTCCATTGACTAGGTTTGTATGGGGAGGAGTTTATTTACCTAGGAGAGAAGAAAGTAGAAAGAGGCCCTTTAAGTTTTACTCCTGGGAGGAGGCTCATTAAGAAAGTGGTAGCTGAGTAAAGGGCAGCACACAGTTACCTGACACAAGGAGGTATTGTTTGTTCCCTTCCATAATGTGACCTGATCTGTTGTATCAAATGGGTTCTTCCATAGTTTCTTCTCACTCACCCACACCATAGGTATAACCCACCCCACATGCTACACAATAGCTGAGAAAGTGAGCAGAAATATCACTAGTTTGGGAATTGAGTGACTTGACTTCACCAAATCTGAGTTTTGCTACCCGTCTATCTGAGATTCAATCTCCTTATCTTTAAAATGAGAATAATAATAGCTACTCTTTCTGGCTCCCGGAGTTGTTTGTCAGGATAGAAAGGTAAACCTAATTTACATTTAGGGATTCTTAATCTTTTGTGTATTATGGATCCCTTTGGCAGTCTGGTGAAACCCATGGACCCCATTTTTAAATGACTAAAATAAAAGACATAAGATCACAAATTAATTACATTGAAATAATATAGTTATCAAAATATTTTTTCAAAACCATATTAAAGTCCTGACAGAATCTGTTGTAGACTTTAAAGTGGCATAAAAATGTTATTCAAAGGGTCGCATGTGAAACAAAATTTTGTCAATCATTTTGAAAGTTTAAATAAAGTAGTCAGAATTCCTATTTAAAGATATCTCATCATGACTCCTGTCAAGTAAAAAATTTACTCTGAATTTATCTCTTACAAAATTGGATCTTTAAGTTCTAATCAGGCTTGCTTAAACAGGTGTTTACTAGGTATGGAAAGTACATGTTTTGAATTCTAGTCTGGCCCATTACTGAAGTTTTGAGTTCACATAGACCAATTTTGATCTTGAAGGATCTTGAATAATTTATCTGCCATATATTTATGTATGGGTACACATATGTGTATATATTATATGTATGCTCACCCCACATTTATATACATATATCTACATTCATATACATATGTGTACACATTTACATATGTGTAAACATACATTTAAAACAATATTAAGATGATTGACAAAATTCTTGACTGAATCTTTGTTTGACATTGTCTGAGATCAATGATTACTAATCCTACTTGGGTTGTTTTTTATTTCATAACGACTTTTACTCCAGATCCCTGTGATTGTGTTTGTGTATATCTCTTGTTTTCAATCCCAGCTAACTCTTCTACTTTAATTCTACTCCTTAACTAGCCTTGCCATTATTTAACCTCTCCCCACCCAAGGATCCCTCTCTTATCTTCTCACCCCACCTTTTCCTTCCCTCTTTATCCCATTCCCATTAATTTGCAGGCCTTATTCCACTCCCTTTAATCTAAATACCCTTTTGTGCTCCACCTTATCCTATGCTACCATTTCTCTTTATCCCTTTCCCATTAATCTATACACTGTCTCACTGACATAAATCTACATACCTTTCACCTTATATATCCTATTCCCTTACCTCTTATTTCTTTATAGATTTTGGAGGGATTCCTGATGTGAGTAGGTTTTCAGAACTACTAGCCCTTCTCTCCCTTCTAATGCCCCGGACCAGTTCTTTCTTTCCACTTCATTCATATAGCATAATTTCTATTTTTACCTTTTCCTAAATAGTTTTGCTTTATAGAGTCAGATCACTCAGCTCTGCCCCAGTCTTTCTTTTGAGCTACCCAATTTCTCATGTAAGTCTTACACATATGATATATATTTCCATGTAAAAAACATAATTTGTCCTTGTTGAGTCCACTGAAATTATTCTGATGTTGGCTCTTATATATTAAATTTTTCTACTGAGTTTAGGTTTGGTTGAGACAAAATCCTGAAAATCTGCAAGTTTGTTAAATGTCCATATTTTTTCATTCAATATTATGGTTAGTTTTGCTTGATATGATACTTTTGGCCATAGAACTAGTTCTTTAGATTGTTGATATATAACATTCTAGGATCTGTGATCTTTTATTGTAGCTGCTGATAAATTCTGTACAATTCTTTTTTTTTTTTAATTTTTATTTTATTTGCGTAACATATGTGTGGGTAATTCTTCAACAATAACCCTTACATAGCTTTCCGTTACAAATTTTCCCCCCAACTCCCCACCCCTCCCCTAGATGGCAGGATATCCACTACATGTTAATTATGTTAAAATATTGGCAAATCGAATATATGTATACATATTTCCAAACTTATCATTGGTGTGCAAGAAAAATCTTATCTACACAAACGATATATCAGATAAAGGAAACACAATGTAAGCAAACATCAATCAAGGAGTATGAGAATGTTATGTTGTGGTCCACATTTCGCATCCCTCTCTCTGGGTGTATATGGCTTTCTTCAGTGAACAATTGGAGGTGGTTTGAAATTCTGTACAATTCTAATTGTAGAGACAACATATTTGAAAAAAAATTGTTTCTTATAGAATTTTCTCTTTGGTCTGGGGGTTTTGAAATTTAGCAATAACATTTCTATGTGTTTTCTATATAGCATCTCTTTGAGGTGGTGATGGGTGGATTTTTTCTTTTTCTACTTTCCCCTCATGTTCTATCACTCCAGGACAATTTTCTTTAATTATTTCTTGAATTATTATATCAAGGTTCTTTTTTTGGTCACAGCTTTCAGATAGTCCAATTATTCTTATATTTTCTCTTCTTGATCTGTTCTCCAAATCTATTTTTCTTTAGTAAGATGTTTCATTTCTAGTTTTTTTCATTCTTTATATTTAGTTTATTATTTCTGGTCTCTTATAGTTTCACTGGGCTCCCCTTGCCCAATTCTAATTTTCCTTTTTTTTTTTTTGCTGAGGCAATTGGTGTTAAATGACTTGCCCAGGGTCACACAGCTTGGAGGTATTAAGTGTCTGAGGGTAGATTTGAACTCAGGTGCTCCTGACTTCAGGGCTAGTGCTCTATCCACTGCACCTACCTGCCCCCCCCATTCTAATTTTCAAAGAATTACTTCTTCAAGACATTGTATCTCTTTTTCTAGTTGGTGAACTTATATATATATATATATATCTTCTTGAATTTTGTTTTTATTTTTGTTTTTCTTCAATCTCATTTGATATTTGAGTTTTTTTTTTTTTTCTTGAGTTCTTTTATAAATTCTTTCTGGGTAGACAGCCATTTAATATTACTCTTTGGAATTGAAGAAGTTTTTTTTTTTTTTGTTTGTTTGTTTTTAATTTCACTGTCTTCCTCTGAAGATGCACCCCAGCCTTCCCTATTCCCACATTAACTTTCTATGGTTGGGTTCTTTCTCTCTCTTTTTAGTATAGACACCTGTAATCCTGGGATAGAGAGATGGTGCCTCTGGCTTCCCTTTAGCTCTCTTCTCTGACTTGGAACCCCAAACCAAGAGCTCCATCCTTCTGCAAGCTGGCAGCTAGCAGCTTCCCTCCCCACTGCCCCTGCACTCACTGGGTGTGCTTTTCCCCCAGGGCCATGTCTCAGCAGCCCATCTGGGCCTGGTGTTCCTAATCAGCAGAGTTTCACTCAGTCTTTGTGGACTCAGACTCCTAACTCCCTCTGCAGTTTGGGAGGTTCAAGTTTCTGTGGTTCCTATTGCAGCTCTAGCCAAACCCAGCTTGCCCCAGGGCTCCCCACTTGGAATTTTTGCAGAGCTAGCTGAAGCTGTTTGTACTTCACACGTATTAATCCCTTGCTTGGGGGTTTTCTTTGGATCTTCTTGGATTATGCCAGGAGGACCCCTATTCTGCCCCAAATCTTCTTTGTTTTTCATCAATCTGTGTTCACCCTGAGGCACAAATTTGTTTGGTTTGTGGGAGAAATCTCGAGAGCTTGAAATTTACTGAGCTTCTCCATCATTCTCCCTGAATCCTCCCCACTAAATCTTTTTGAAGATGATAAAAAACAATTTCTTTTCCTTTCCATTCACCATTTTGACTCTAATCATTCCTTTCCTGCTATTAAGGATAGAACACAGACATTTTTCCAAAATTCAGAAAAATGGTGAAATGTGCTATTCACCTCCTGACAGAGAGATGATGACTTCAGGATAAGATTGAGACATTTTGGGGAATTGGTTTTGCTTAACTATACATATTTGTTACAAGGATTTTGTTATTTTTTTCTTCCAAGAGGAAGAACTTGTGAAGGAGAGAAAAATAGATTTTTCTTTATTGAAAAAATTAAATTAAAAATAAGACACCAAAGTTGGCATCTGCTATATCACACATGTTTTGATCCAGAAACTTTAGTCTTATAAAGATAGTACTGATAACCTTCCAGGGCAGAAAATTTCCATTACAATATAATCAATGTTTTAGAGTTGAAATTACTGGATTTAGTCAGGTGAGATGCAGATATTTCATATAAAGCTTTTTATTTACAAAACATGAGTGACCTTTCAACATTGACCTTTGCAAAAAAAAAAAACCTTTTTTTTCCCCAAGCTTTTCCTTTCCTTCTCCCCACCCCCCACCCCTAGATGACAGGTAATCTAATACATGCTAGATAGGATAAATTATATGAGAAATACAGTACATGTGTACATATCTATACAGTTATCTTACTGCACAAGAAACATCAGATCTAGAAAGAGAAGAAGAAAAAAAACAACCTAAGAATGAAAACAAAATGCTTGGAAATATTCACAGAAAGCGTTAAAATGCTGTGTTGTGGTTCATTCTCAGTTCCCACAGGCCTCTCTCTGGATGTATATGACTATCTTCATCACAGAACAACTGGTTTGAATCACATCATTGTTGAAGAGAACCATGTCCATCAAAATTGATCAACATAGTCTTGTTGCTGTGTATAATGTTCTCCTGGTTCTGCTGATTTCACTCAGCATCAGTTCATGCAAGTATCTCCAGGCTTCTCTAAAATCATCCTGCTGGTTGTTTCTTACAGAACAATAATATTCCATAACATTCATATACCATAATTTATTCAGCCATTCTCCAATTGATGGGCATCTTTTCAATTTCCAGTTTCTTGCCACTACAAAAAGGGCTGCCACAAACATTTTTGCACATGTGGGTCCCTTTCCCTCCTTTAAAATCTCTTTGGGATATAGGCCCAGTAGAAACACTGCTGGGTCAAAGGGTATGCACTGTTTGATAACTTTTTGAGCATAGCTCCAAATTGCTCTCCAGAATGGTTGGATCCGTTCACAGTTCCACCAACAATGTATCAGTGTCCCAGTTTTCCCACATCCCCTCCAACAGTTATCATTATCATTTCCTGTCATTTTAGCCAATCTGACAGGTGTGTAGTGGTATCTCAGAGTTGTCTTAATTTGCATTTCTCTGATCAATAGTGACTTGGAGCACCTTTTCATGTGACTGGAAATAGTTGCAATTTCTTCGTCTGAAAATTGTCTGTTCATATCTTTTGACGATTTGTTAATTGGAGAATGGCTTGAATTCTTATATATTTGAGTCAATTCTCTATATATTTTAGAAATGAGGCCTTTATCAGAACCTTTGGATGTAAAAATATTTTCCCAGTTTACTGTTACCCTTCTAATCTTGTCTGCATTCATTTTGTTTGTACAAAAACTTTTTAACTTGATATAGTCAAACTTATCTATTTTGTGATTAATGATGACCTCTAGTTCTTCTTTGGTCACAAATTCCTTCCCCCTCCACAGGTCTGAGAGGTAAACCATCCTACATTGTTCTAATTTGTTTATCATATCATTCTTTATGCCTAGATCATGAATCCATTTTGACCTTATCTTGGTATATGGTGTTAGGTGTGGGTCAATGCCTAATTTCTTCCAGACTAGTTTCCAATTATCTCAGCAGTTTTTGTCAAATAGTGAGTTTTTATCCCCAAAACTGGGGTCTTTGGGTTTATCAAACACTAGATTACAATTGTCATTGAGTATTTTGTCCTGTGAACCTAACCTATTCCACTGATCCACTACTCTATTTCTTATCCAGTACCAAATGGTTTTGGTGACCACTGCTTTATAATATAGTTTTAGATCTGGTACAGCTAGGCCACCCTCATTTGCATTTTTTTTCATTAATTCCCTTGAAATTCTTGACCTTTTGTTTTTCCAGATGAATTTTGTTGTTATTTTTTCTAGGTCAGTTAAATAATCTCTTGGGAGTTTGATTGGTATAGCACTAAATAGATAGATTAGTTTAGGTAGTATTGCCATCTTTATTATATTCGCTCGACCTATCCAAGAGCACTTGATGTTTTTCCAATTGTTTAGATCTGACTTTATTTGTGTGGAGAGTGTTTGGTAGTTTTGCTCATATAGATCCTGACTTTCCCTTGGCAGATATATTCCCAAATATTTTATACTATCGATAGTTATTTTGAATGGAATTTCTCTTTGTATCTCTTGCTGTTGCATTTTGTTGGTGATGTATAAAAATGCTGATGATTTATGTGGATTTATTTTGTATCCTGCAACTTTGCTAAAGTTGTGGATTAATTCTAATAGTTTTTTAGTTGATTCTCTAGGGTTCTCTAAGTAGACCATCATATCATCTGCAAAGAGTGATAATTTGGTTTCCTCATGACCTACTCTAATTCCTTTAATCTCTTTTTCTTGTCTTATTGCCAAGGCTAGCATTTCTAATACAATATTGAACAGTAATGGTGATAGTGGGCAACCTTGTTTCACCCCTGATCTTATTGGGAATGGTTCCAGTTTATCACCATTACATATGATGCTAGCTGATGGTTTTAAATAGATGCTACCGACTATTTTAAGGAAAAGTTCATTAATTCCTATACTCTCTAATGTTTTTAATAGGAATGGATGTTGGATTTTATCAAATGCTTTTTCTGCGAGATGCAGATATTTCAAAGAAATGAAATAATAATATTAATGATAACTTATTTATATGAGTTTCCTAAAGGCTTACTTTCCTTATAAACATCCTAAGATACTAGGTTCTTTTTTTTTTCCCCTGAAGCAATTGGGGTTGTGACTTGCCCAGGGTCAAACACCAAGTAGATTTTTTAAAATTGTTTTTGTAGGGGCAGCTAGAGGGGTGCAGTGGATAGAGTGCCAGTCCTGAAGTCAGGAGGACCTGAGTTCAAAATCTGACTTCAGACACTTACCACTTCCTAACTGTGCGACCCTGGGCAAGTCACTTACTCCTAATTGTTTCACACATACACACAAATAGATCTTGGCAACTTATTGGAAATGGGGGATTCACTTCATTTTTAGTGAAGAGTTGAAAATGACTCCCAACCTCTTAGTTTGGGTGGCAGACTAGGTGGGGGATTTGTTTCAGTAGTGTCCTCCTTTGTTATTTCTTGACTGACCTTCTATAGCACATTACTGCGGCTATTCCAAAATTTCACTCTTCAAATTATTCATTTATACTTTACATTATGCTCAGCAGAGCACTTTGCTTCACATTTACCAAGAAAATGGAAGCCACCTGTTGGGAATCCCATCTCCCCCACTGTATTGTCTCCTGACTCTCAATATTATCCCTCATTCTCTCTCTCTGCTCACTCTGAAGACCTCCTTGCACAGACCAGTCTCTCTACTTCTGATCTGAATCCTATCTCCCTTCAACTCTTCCAGGAAATTGTTCACCTCTTGATTTTTCTAGATCCAATCCTATCAGTTGGCTAGCTCTATCCTGAGATTTTTGCCCATAATGATACTAGCTTACATATCTGTAATGCTTAATGGTTACAAAGTGCCTGACATGCCTTATCTGACTTGATACCAACCCTGTGGGGAGGTACAAATACAAGTTTGATTATTTCTGTTTTAGAAATGATGAAAATCTTTAATTGGATCTAATTTAATTGCCTTCAGTTAGAGCTAACAAATATCTAATCTTAAATGCAACCTCATGTCTGTCTGCAAATGGAGTTCATTTCTTTTATATCCCATTGTTCCATAACTTTATCCTGTCCCAAGACTTATATGACTTTTCAAAGGTGGAAATCTTGAGAATGTTTGGATGATATCTCCACATTTAATTCAAAATTAGCATTTAGGAACCTCCTGAATTGAGAAGGAACTAGAGCTAAATTAGATGAATCTGAATCATTTTTGAAGCATGGACTTCTTTTCAGAGAAAGAGGTAAGATCAAGTTTAAGACAAACCAGAAGAGGTGTCCACCTGTTGACTTGGAAACCATTATTCCTTGCCTAAGTTTCTTCATCTGGAAAATGCTTAATAGTCTAGATGATCTTTAAAGTCTCTTCTAGCTCTAAATCTTATGAAACTAGGGTCCTATAACCATATATCAACTTTTGTAACATATAAATAATTATTTTTTTGTAAATTTAATTTATATACTATGTCAGTATTAGATGGGTTTTTATTTTTTGTTTTTGTTTTTGTTTTGTTTGTTTTTGTTTGTTTTTGAAATTTTATTTTATTTGCATAACATATGTGTGGGTAATTCTTCAACATTAACCCTTACATAGCTTTCTGTTACAAATTTTTCCCCCAACTTCCCACCCTTCCCCTAGATGGCAGGATATCCATTACATGTTAATTATGTTAAAATACTTGACAAATCAAATATATGTATACATATTTCCAAACTTATCATTGTTGTGCAAGAAAAATCTTATCTACACAAAAGACATATCAGATAAAGGAAACACAATGTAAGCAAACATCAATCAAGAGTGTGAGAATGTTATGTTGTGGTCCACATTTCACATCCCTCTCTCTGGGTGTATATGGCTTTCTTCAGTGAACAAATGGAAGTGGTTTGAAACATTTCGTTGTGATATTTTTTGTTTTTAACATGAAAACTTATGAATAAAACCAGACCAGAAGTTTGGTGAAAAGATTGTAAAGATCTTAATTTTTATATAATATGCTGATATATCATTAATGCATTAATATATTTAGACCCTTACTGTGGCACAAGCTTACCATGTTACTATGTATATGTCTCTGGCTTTTAGATTACTCATCTGCAAAATGATAGTTGGAATAGATATATTTATAAGGTTCTTTCTTTGATACTTCATTGGATCTATGTATTTTATTGGTATTTTCCATCTGTTCACATCATATTGCATTTTGTACAATTTTTGCCCATATTCTTCTACAGACCTTCCACAGGGGATCCATTTGATATACTGAAGGCCTTCTTCTAGTTCAGGGATTAAGCTTTTTTTTTTATTGTTATCAACATCTTTGGAAGTCTGGTGGAGCCTATGGACCCATTCTCAGAATAATGCTTTTAAATAAATAAAACATATAAGATTACAAAATGAAGACTATTGGTTATGTATTCATTATCAAAAAACAAAAAAACAAAAAAAACAACCAAATCCCACAATTCAGGTTAAGAACTACCGCTCTGAACCTTTCTATATTTTGAATATGTAAGTGAAAGTACGGTAGATAAGAGTGCTGGGTCTGGCATCCAAAAGATTTAAGTTTAAATACAGCCTTATTTACTAGCTGTGTAACCCTGGGCCAGGCCATTTAACCTCTGTTTTTCCATTTCCCCTCCCAGGATTGTTTTGAGGGTCAAATGAGTTAATAATTATAAAGTCCATTTCGCAATACTTAGCACATAGTAAATGCAATATAAATATTAGTTATTATTATTGATTAGTGAGAAAACAGCTTTTATACAACTCAGTAGGCATTATTATGCTATAGGATATTGTAATAATTGATACTTTTTTCCTTTTTAAAATATTTTCTTTTTTCCAATTATATGTAAACATAATTTTTAATATTCATTTTTATAGAATTTTGAATTTCATATTTTTCTCCCTTCTTCCTTTCCTTCCTTCCTTTTTCCTAAGATGGTAAGCAATTTGATACAGGTTACATATGTGCAATCATATAATAAAACATAAATATTTGAGATTTGTAGAGATGATTGATTTAGCAAGAAAAAATTAAGCCAGCCTTAATAAACTCTACTTAAGAAGATAAGGAAATGTTTAGGAAGATTTCCATCAAACACAATGAAGTAATGTGGAAAAAAATTCACCTCTGTGAAATTCCTCATTCTCAAAAAAAGTGCCCTTTTCACTTTACCAAAAAAATTAAAGTAGGCATTTTTACACTTTTTCTTCTTTTTTTTTCTCCCTCCTTTTTTCTTTCACACTTAGATCACTCAGGAGTTCCTCCTATCAGTAAATCAGTAGCCCCTTTCCCTGTTCTATCATCAACACACAGCAAGTTTATCATAAATGTCTACAGACTGACATTGTGTACAAGTGCTAGGTGCTTTTTATGCTTTAGTTTCTAAGTGGAATATTCCAATATAGGCCAAACTCTTTGGAATGATTGTATCTATGACCTGCCCCTCTCAGTCACAGACATAATGTAATGAAAAGCCAGGATCCTGGGAGCCATATCCACTCAGAATAAATCAGCTTCATAATCTACATTTAGAAAATCAAGGCAATTATAAACACATCTCCTGCTGATGGCCAAGTTAATGCATGTATTACTATTCTCTTTCTAACAGGACAAATAAGCATCTCTGCAGATTGGGCCAAGACCTGTGCCAAAGAGTACAATGTTGTCTGAAAAAGGAAAGCATTAAAAGGAAAGATCATATTTAAGACCCCTAAATCTCCTTTTTCAGTTTTTCCTGTGTTTAGTCCTAACCATCTCTTCATGACTCTACTTGGGGTTTTTTATTTTGTTATTTTATTTTTTTAATTTTTAATTTAAATTTTTTTTTGGGGGGTGGTTTGTAAAGATACTGAAGTGATTTTCCATTTCCTTTTCCAGCTTATTTAAAAATAATGGAAACTGAGACAAACAGGGTCTTGCTCAGGGTCACAAGCTAATAAGCTAATAAGTGACTGAATCTAGGTTTAAATTCGGTTTTTCCTAACTCCAGTTCCTAGATTTTATTCACTGAACTACCTAACTGCCCCTCAGTTTTTCCTACTCCATTATTTATGTGCTGCTTCTCATGTGCTATTCATGCACTATCTCTCAGTGGTTACCCATTTTGCTATCTTATCATTGGTGACTAGGTGGCGCAGGAGATAGAGAGCTGGACCTGGAATCAGCTCAAATATGGCCTTACACATTTTCCACCTGTGTGACCCTGGATAGATTAGTTAACTGTCACCTGCTTCAGTTTCTTCATCTGTAAAATGGGGATAATAATAGCACCCCCAGGGCTATTATGAGAATAAAATGAAATATTTGTAAAGCACTTTGTAAATCTTAAAGCATTACATAAATGCTAGTTATTATTATTAATGATTATTTTGCTCTTTATGTTTGTTTCCACATGAATTTTTGTTGGTGATAGTTATAGCAATTCATGAAATCTTTAAAGAGTTTTGGCTTTAATTCCTGAATAGCACCCATATAGTTGAAATAATAAGTCCTTGAAGTATATACTTAAATAAGTATTTTTGAAACCTTACTATTCTCTTATTAGCATTATAAAGCAGATGATTTTTACAATCACTTAGGTAAAATGGGTTATGGGTTGTTACTTGGCTATGAGTCATGGAACACTAGTCTTTAAAGAATTAAAAACAGGTTGTATTCAGAGGACAATGGAGAGGCAAGAGTGGATAAGATCAGTTGCAGCACACAACAAAAAAAGAACTGGGAAGGACCCAAGTAAATGATTGTATATCATTAAGACAAAAAAGAAAGAAAGAAAGGAAGAAAGGAAGAAAGAAAGAAAGAAAGAAAGAAAGAAAGAAAGAAAGAAAGAAAGAAAGGAAGGAAGGAAGGAAGGAAGGAAGGAAGGAAGGAAGGAAGGAAGGAAGGAAGGAAGGAAGGAAGGAAGGAAGGAAGGAAGGAAGGAAGGAAGGAAGGAAGGAAGAAGGTGGACTGGTTGATTAATGAAAGCAAAGCAAAGTGAGAACAAAATATATTTTATGTAAACAGATGCGCCCCGGCCGTCCCCCCGCCCCGAAAGCCCCCGGAGTCTTTGTGTTTTTGTATGTGTGTAGGTGATTTTTTTTTTTTTTTTTTCTTTTTGCTGAGGCAATTGGGGTTAAGTGACTTGCCAGGGTCACACAGCTAGGAAGTGTCCGAGATCAGATGTGAACTCAGGTCCTCCTGACTTCAGGGGTGGTGCTCTATCCACTGCGCCACCTAGCTGCCCCGTGTAGGTGATTTTTTGCCAAGAAGAAAACGGGGAAGGACTTCCAGAATACTGGGTGGACTTTTCCTAGTGGACTTATGGGAAGATATGGACAAGAGTTGCACCTGGGATGAGTTATTATTATCTACTTCATTGGTGGGAATGTCTACACTGATTGAATTACAGATGCATTTAAACATAGGGAGCTTAAAAGGCAAATTATAATAATGCAAATTTATACTAACCTATATAGCAAACATTCCATGGAAAGGCAATAAATTAGTAGATCTTTAATAACATAAACAGTATGTAAGCCAATAGTAATAAAGCAAAATTTATGGGTTTGTATTCAGTGGTACATACTAAGGGAGGAAGGCTAAAATAATATACATAAATATTAGGGTAGTAAGGTTGAAAATAAAGGTTATGAGGATTATCCTAACATTTCCCATTTTCCTTTTTTGTGTCATTCTTTGTAGGGATTACTGTTAAATAAACATAATCAATTTTTTGCCTACAAGAGGCAGTTCTTGTACCATTTGACTTGTGGGTGTGCCAGTCATCATTGATGCTCTCCATACAATGTCATTTGCAAGCAGCAGCATAAAAAGGAAGCAGAGCATGTAATAATAATCGATCTCAGGCAAGGTCCTCAGAGCATGGCTACACTTTGAAGAATGGAATGTAATTTGCAGATCAAAGAAGATAATGGAATAAGATTTAGAAATGATATCCTTGTACAAATATAAAACAGGGCAAAGAGCAATCAATCATTTCATAAAACACTCAAAACAAGTTTAATCCCTTTTGTAAAGTACTCCCACAACACACCAGCCACTTTCTAATAGTTGGGAAAATCTTCACTTAAATTAACTTTTCCTACTCTGCTTGACCATTTGACCAGAAAACCTGGTCTGAGATATTATGCCATTGTAGGTTTAAGACCATTTCTCAGAGCTAAACTGTTGCTACTGACATATCCTTAGGTAGGATCAGGACAAGTGGTGGAGATGCTGCTTTAGAGAGCTACCATCCATTTGGGAGACCCCACCTTTCAGTGAACAACAGAAAAAAGAACTTTTCCTTTCACATGTGATAATAGGAAAAGCTAGCATTTATTTAGCACCTTAACATTTTCAAAGTGCTTTCTGTGTTATCCTTGTTGATCCTTACAAGAGCCCTGTGAGATAGATGTTATTAGAATCCTCCTTTTACAGATGAGAATACTGAGGCAGGTAGAAGTTAAGGGACTTGCTAAGCATGGAGAGCTAAAAAGTGTCTCAAAGCTTTGTAGCTTGGCCATGTTTGGAGCCAGAGAACAGAGACATCTAGTGTCAGAGTCATGGACAGCAACCTAGTCATCAGAACATGAAGGAAGAAGACTCAATAGTGTGTTTAAAGGTTGATGAATGGATGGACCCAACAATCATAGATAGCATAGCTCTTCCTCCCTCCTTTCTTTTTTCCCTTCCTTCCTCTTTCCCTCCCTTCTTTCCTTCCTCCCTCTCTCCTTCTCTCTTTTCCTTCCTTCCTTCCTCCTTTCTCTTACTCCCTCCCTCCCTCCCTCTCTCATTTCCTCCCTTCCTTCCTCTCTCCTCTCTTCCTTCCTCCTTTCCTTCCTCCCTCCCTCCTTCCCTACATACCTCCCTCCCTCCCTTTCTCCTTTCCTTCCTCCCTCTCTCCTTCCCTCTATTCCTCCCTCTCTTCCTTCTTTCATTCCTTCCTTCCTCCCTTCCTTCATCCCCTCCTCGTTCTCTTCCTTCCTTAATAGTCATATAATGATACAGGTGAATTTCATTTATTTCTGGTGAAAAGACCAGAGCTGAACAAAAATTTTATCTCCAAACACAGATAATTAAGAGTTCTGTACATGCTGACTTTAAGATGCTTCTGGTACAATCCAATAAAAATTAAATTAAATTGAAAGTTTCATTTAACAAGCATTTTTTCTCACCTCCCCATTAAAAAGGAAAAAAAATCCCAATCCTTGTAACAAACATAGTCAAATGAAACAAATACCTACAGTATGGTTATCTTCAGTTTGAAATGTTCAATGGGCAACTGGGGACACACAGGGAACTAAAACTTAGGGGAAAAGTTGGGGCTGGATCTGTGATTCATCTACATGGACATGATAATCAAATCTCTGGGAACTGATGATGCTACCAAGAAATCAAGTCTGTAGAGAAGTGTGCCCTCTGCCTAGAACAGAATCTTGGGAAACCTCATAGTTGTGGAAGTAAGTAAGCAAAAGAGATAGAGTAAGTAGGAGGGGTCATATAGTTGAGAGAGTTGAGAGGGAGAGAGAGAGAGAGAGAGAGAGAGAGAGAGAGAGAGGTGTCACAAAAACCCAGGAAGGAGAGAATTTACAAGAGTAATGGGTATTATATATTGGATTTACCATATATATATATATTTAAAACTTATTAATACTTTTTATTTGCAAAACATATGTATGGGTAATTCATAAACATTAACCCTTACAAAGCTTTCTGTTACAAATTTTTCCTCCCTACTCCCCACCCCTCCCCTAGATGGCAGGGTATCCACTACATGATAATTATGTTAGAATACTTAAGAAATTGAATATATGTATAGTTATTGCATCATTTTTTTTTTTGTGCAGGAGAAATCGTATCTACAAGAAAGAGTAATCTGATAAATTACCATATATTTTAACATATTTAACATGTATTGGACTACCTGCCATCTAGGGGAGGGGGTGGAGGGAAGGAGGGAAAAATTTGGAACAGAAGGCTTTGCAAGGGTCAATGTTGAAAAATTACCCATGCATATGTTTTATGAATAAAAAGCTTTAATTTTTAAAAAAAGATTAATAAAAAAAGAGTAATGGGTATTAAATCTTCAGGTGCAGCAGATAAGTCAAAAAAGGATGATGACTGAGAAAAGATCATCAGATTCAGTAATTAAAATCTTATAGGTAACTTTGGACAGAAGAACTGTTTTAGTTGAATGATCAGGTGAGAAATTCAATTGCAAAGGGTTCAGAAATAAGAGAAAAGGAAAACAAATAGTTAACTTTTCCCCAGAATTTTGGTTGAGAAAAGGAAGAAAGAGATTGAACAATAGCAGGGGAATGACAGAGTCTAATGAAGGATTTGTTTTTTTAAGGATGAGGAGGACTTGTGTGTGTTTAAAGGCAGGATCCTTAAAGTTGGAATGGATCAGAGATCATTTAGTCCATCCTTCTCCTAATGTAAATGACTCGCCAAATGTTACACAATTAGTAAATGGCAGAGCTAGAATAGCAGAGGCTGACTTGGTCAACAATTCATTGCACTGATTGTGCTCCAAAATGCCCTTTCTGGTTCCAGTGTACTATGTGGGAGCTTTGGGGCCTGTTTACAGCCATGTGGTTTGCTTATGGCAAACCTTGGTCCTCACATACCCTGTGCCAGTGGCAGATGGGTAAGGATTTGCATCAGTTAAGAGAAAAGACAGCTTCTGGTTTGGGGGTCTCCTGCTCAGAGATTATAGAGCAGTGGTACAGAACTCATAGAAACCAGTGCTACTAAACCATGCCTAAGGATCCCCAAGGGCCACTTAATTGGCTTAGAAAACTCCATGTTAATATTATCTTAACTTTCTTATATTTTGATTTATTTTGTTAACTACTGCCTAACTATAGAATGCTGTAGCCTGTGTATTTAACACCTCTGCTCTACACGATATTATGTAACAGGGAAAGGCCTGACTCCACTCCAGCATTTTGCCAACTTCACCCATGGGGCAGCTAATTTGCCCTAAACTAGGCTCCTGGACTCTGACTTCCTTTTCTCCTTCTAAATTTGTTCTTTTCTGTTTTTAGAGGAACAATTGGCTCTTCTGAAACAGGTGTATCCAAGGTTCAAGGTCTTGACAATTCAAAAGATTCAGTCAGTTTGGTCTTGGAGAGGATGGCCACTGAAAAAAGGACTGGCTTAAGGCTGGCCAGTTTACCAGCAATCTCATATACCTGAAGCTGTTTGGACACTGCAGAGCAGAGGTGAAATGTAAAATGCCTAAATAGCAGTTCTACAAACTGCTTTGTGTTCTGATGAAGTTTAAGTCTCACCTTCTCAGCATACTGTTAGGATAGTTATATTGAGAGCAAAAGTTGTTTTGTTGTTCTATTAATGTGTGCTATGAGTCTTTTATGTTTAGCATTTCTTTTCTGTGTAAGAATAAAGTAATCACTTGTTCTATATCTGATTCATATTATCCATTAAATTCCTATTTACTCCCTACTTTCTGGAGAAACCTTTGATGTGAGCCATAACATCTATCAGTAAATTTGTCCCAAGGGCACTAGGATGAAATTCAACAAGTTGGACTGGGAGAAAAGGACACAATTCCTTTTATGAGAGGCCAGCTTGAGCTGGGCCTAGGCCATGTACTAGGGTCCAAAGTGAAGGGTCACTCAAGGTAAAGGAGGGCCCATCAATAGTTCTTAATTGTCAGACCAACATTCAGGCCCTTTGTCTCCAAATCCAGTACACTTCCCACTGACAGCCTCCAAAGCTCCATCTTGCTTGCCATATAACATGAACACCTACCTCAGCCAAGTCAGTCTCTTCACATATCCTCCATGGTCTATACTCGGCTCCAGCTTTCTGGACCATCTCCCCCCAGTGGCCATTCTCTTCATCTTGACCCTTACTACTCCTATCCATATCTCTTTATCATTCCCTGACTTCCCATGGCTCCCCCTCCCTATCATTTCCACTAATTATTATTTTATATATTTTTTTACCCTCTGAGTCTAAATTTCTTGAAAAGGCCATCTCAGGGGCAGCTGGATGGTATAATGGATAGAGCACCAGCCCTGACGTCAGGAGGACCTGAGTTCAAATCTGGTCTCAGACACTTAACACGGTCTAGCTGTGTGACCCTGGGCAAGTCACTTAATCCCAATTGCCTCAGCTATCTAGATTTTCTTTCTCTTCTTCACACCTGTCTGGCTCCCTACATTATCTTTTCATCAAAATTGTGCTTTCCAAAGTTACCATCTCTCAGACTGGCTAAGATGAGAAGAAAAGATAATGACAAATGTTGGAGGAAATGTAAAAGAAAAAAAAATAACAACAAAAAAAAACCTTGGACACTGATACATTGTTGATGGAACTGTGAATGGATCCAGCTTGTATCCCAAAGAGATCTTAAAGGAGGGAAAGGGCTCCACTTGTGCAAGAATGTTTGTGGCAGCCCTTTTTGTAGTGGCAAGAAACAGGAAACTGAATGGATGCCCTCAATTGGAGAATGGCTGAACAAATTATGGTATATGAATGCTATGGAATATTATTGTTCTGTGAGAAACAACCAGCAGGATGATTTCAGAGAGGCCTGGAGAGACCTACATGAACTAATGCTGAGTGAAATGAGCAGAACCAGGAGATTATACATGGCAACAATAAGACTATATGATGATCAATTCTGATGGACGTGGCTCTCTTCAACAATGAAATATTTCAAGCCAGTTCCGATTGTTCAATGATGAAGAAAGCCATATACACCCAGAGAGAGGTCTGTGGGATCTGAGTGTAGATCACAACATGGCACTTTCATGCTCTCTATTAATATTTGCTTGCATTTTGTTTTCCTTCTCAGGTTTTTTTCTTGTAGGTCTGATTTTTCTTGTACAGCAAGATAACTGTATAAATATATATACATATATTTGATTTGTCACATATTTTAGCATAATTAACATATATTAGACTAGTTGCCATCTAGGGGAGGGGTTGGGGGGTAGGAGGGAAAAATTTGTAACAGAAGGCTTTGCAAGGATCAATGTTGAAAAATTCCCCATGCATATGTTTTATAAAAAGCTTTAATAAAAAAGAAAAATGTACATGTGTATGTTTGCACATGCATTAATGTATATAATTTATATATTCACATGTACATGAATGTTTGTGTATATGTATACATGTAGTATGCACATATACACACAGAGACTGAAGGTGCAAGATGAGACACGTTTTATATGTACTACTAAACAAAGGAAGTGGTAATTAAAAAGGCACTGTGGGATACAATTAAGGTAAATTTCCCAGGTCAGAGGATCTCATCCAAGATAATTAAAAAATAGAAATTATTATTTATCACTACCTTTAATGACTACTTAAATGTTATGCACTGGAGCTGTGTGGAGACCTGGAAGTGGAAGCTTGTAAAACTGAATATTGTACTAACCTGTAGGACAAACTTATGTGTCACAAGAAAAAAAGGTTTTCCTAGTCTCCTACCTGTAATGGGTATCTTATTGTTTGGCCCACTGTGACATGGTCTCTGGCAGCAGTCCACTTATTTCCTGCCAAAATTTTCTATGGCATGTGTTTAGGATTTGCCAGGAAGCCAAATGGTTAAAAAGGTCAAATAGGTTAAAGTCATGGGCTTAATTTTAGCTTTCAGTATCTTCTACTGCTCAGGACCTCTTGTTGGGAAAGGTCTGTTTACCTTTCCCTTCCTCCATTCTTAATCAAAAGGCCCTTTACTCAGAGGTGTCCCCTTCTTGGCTCCATGATAGCTAGCTAATGATAAACTCTTAAAACCAAAGGAGATGTCCAGAAAATTTTGTGAATCTAAAAATCCTGTAATCATGAGTTATTATATCTGGATTCATCAGAGCTACTGTTACTAGACAGCAACTTCCTGAATTCAAATCTGGCTTTAGACATTAATGTCTGATCCTGGGTAATCCACTTAACTATTTGCCTCAGTCTCCTCGTCTGTAAAATGAGCTGGAGAAATCCAATTATCTCTGCCAAGAAAATTCCAAAGATTTTTAGCACATTATCTTAATTCTATTTAAAAATTAAAAAAATAAATTACAGAAAATTTAAAGAACTAATGGTCTGAGTCTCAGGCACTATTGCAAGCTGGTGGGGAGGGTTTTGCACAGTTTCTGCTGCTAGTCTTCTCCACACCTAAGCTCCCTCTTGTTGACTAAACCTTTGAGTCAAAGCTCCTCAGAGACTCCTCCACATCTCAGCTGCCATTTCCCAGGGGTGACTCCCGCTTTCCTGCCTCTTGGCCTTTGCTGGGTCTTTGGTTTGAAATGGTCTTTTCCCCTTTAATGCCAATTGCTATTTAAGGCCCAACCTTCATGCTTCCTTCTCTAAGAAGCTTTCCTTAAGCTTTCCTCTTCCCCATACTTCACCCAGTATTTTGTGAACATACAAAATGGGTTCTTGGGTTTGTGAGCTTCTTCTACCCCCTAATCACACCATAATGGGGATCTTAAATGAACTAGGTAACTTATATCAAACATGTGCCCAGTAAGTGCTTCTTGGAGAAGGGGCTCCGAAGCCTCCTGCAAGGTTGCCACTTACAGGCACTGCTTAGGAATAGGGCAAAGTACAGCTCTCTTTGTAAAAACTATAACCCAGGCCAGAGACAGCAGACTGTCGGGACTAGCCTATGGTGAATGTTACTTAAGACTGGCTCTAGGTGATGAATTTTTTGGCCACTAAAACTCTCAAAGACCTTTTGCACAATTATAGAGAAATTGTAATATGCTCTGCTAGAGGGAATACGCATAATAATGCATAATAAAAAGGTCACTGAAACATCAGAGAAGTCAATAGAACTGAACATCTTAATTTTCTTGAGTATACAAAAAATAATTTTTAAGCAATCAAAACTTCTGGTTGATTCACCAAGCCAAAAGACCACAATTGTCATTAATATGATCTTTAATAAATGGAGTAATGCACCATTTTACAGCAAGCCTTTTTTAATCCTAAAGAATTGTCTTAAAATTTTCTTATCCAATGCCTCTGTATCAATACAATCTTTTTTTTAATTTTTTTTATTTAGGTTTATATATATCAAAGCGTTTACTTACAAGTATTCATAGAAAACTCTGTAGTGGCTTAATGTCAGCTTTCATAGTGGCATCCATAGTTGATAAAAAAAAGAAAAGTAATTTGCTTTATTTCATATTTCATACTCACACTGTTCCATCAAACACAACTTATACAGCATAGCAAGTTATCAGACATCTTATACAAAAGCAAAGTAACTAAAAGTAATTATTTATAAATTCATACATGATATTCCATCCATAATTTTAGAGGAATGGACCCAATTTAAGAGGAAACACACTAACAAAAAATACCCGTTAACAAGAGGGTTCTGAGGAGATTGATTTTTTTTTTACACTTTCTTTTCCAGAAAAGCATACTTAGATATGAATATTATCTAGTTTATTTCTCCTGTCCTTTCCTAATAACCACGGCAGCTATATATCTCCATGTTTCAGCTTCTACAAACGTCAAACCCTAGAAATTAGTGTATTTTACAGTAAACCATATATAGTCATGTGGAAAAAGTCACCAACTGAAATCTAAGAATGATTTCGGTTTATACAAACATCTATGCAGCACATTATCTAAGGAAAATGAAAAGACAAAGCATACAAAACTGTTTAAATAAATAAATGTGTGATTAAAAAAGAAGCCACATAAGCCAGGTCATTCAAAGTTAAATTATAGACTGAATTAACTTTGAATTGTATCTTTTTAGGTCTTTTGTGTTCCTTCAGTCCCTCAAAGTTAAACATTTTTGTGGGAAGGGTGCTAGTTTTCTTATAAACACGAATGGATTGATACTGAGATGTATTGCCTGAGTCGAAAGACTGGGTTTCAGACTACTTCACTGGCAGGATTTTAAGTACAGGAAACGCTTAGCTTTGGGTCTTAACTTGTCTGATAATTGAGAAAACAAACTGAACTGCAGACTCAAGTCTGAATCAATAGCAATGGATGGAGAGTAATTTGGCAAATACCTGCAGGGCTCAACAATGTGAAGAGATAGAAGAATGCTACCATGTTGGGCTGTTTCTTGTTGGACTTCTAAATTATTTCTGGATTTGTTGATTTATGTTTTGGGAAAAAGTTTTATAAGATTAAGCAAGTTACTTGCTGAGAAAATTCTACCACATAGGTGAGTTCCTACACTCAAGCCAACCTGAAAATCCATTAATTCAAAGGGTTGTATTGGCTTTGAAGATGGTATTTCCACTAGAAGGCCATTATTTAACTGTGTAGCAACATGTAGACAATTAGTTTGAAAGGTTTGTTTGCTTCAGAACCATCCTTTTATTATATGACCAGACAAGTTTCTATGAATCTCTTCTTTTATATAATGTAATTATGTAAATTAAGTCAACATAACTGCAATACAAAGATTACACTTATGTATAAGACTGGACCCAACTGTCTAGATGCTAACAACTGAAGTCTGCAGTGTGCAAAGAAACATCGTGGCCTTGAGTGTTTAAGCAAGATGCTTAAAAGTCTAAAACAGCTTGTTTTTTTGAAATCTGCAAGTGCAAATTAAATGGTAAAAAAATGATAAATTATCTTTTAAAACACTGAAAATATAATTTAAAAGTTATGTTTAAAAAATTTAATCCTAAATTGAGGCCCTACATGATATGATTTTAATCTAGATTTCTTCCCCCAAAGAATTTAAAATCTAGGTGTTAAGTTTAAAATTGGGTTTAAAAAATAAACCTGTATACGATGTATTCATAATAACTTTATGAACATAATAACAATAACGGAACTTACATGTTCAAGTAATCTTTAAAAAATTTTAGATGTGCTTTACACATAAATTTAATATACAGCCTAGATTTTTTGACTTGTTTGTTTTAGGTATGCTATCAACTGAATTTCTAACTTTTTTTTTTTTTTTTTTTTTTGCATGTGGAAATAACTTAGCTTTAACCAGCTACTGAAAGGAATTCAGAAAGAAATTAAAAGAATGGAAACTGGTTATCACAATTTAATCTATGCTGCAATGAAATATGTACATTTAAAAAGCGGCCTACGAAAATTCTCACAGATGATACTTGATTAGTATAGTATATATCTATTTGATAATCGAACCTGTAGCATTTAGTGTATGACATATTGTAGTCTAGAAAGAGGTCTATACAAGATTGTTATGACTCTTATTACAATGATACAAAGCTTGCTGCAATAATAGTTAAAATAATAACAAAGTATAGCAAGCTAGTGAGATGTGTAACTTCATGCATGGCTTTACACTTTAAATTGGTGGGAACATTTAGACATTAAACAGTTGAAATTTACAGAGTTGGATGGTCCAGCCTAAAGGCCAATTTTCAAAGGCTAATTGCTAATAGCATCATAATTGAACCTTTTGTCAAGTTCTGCAATCTTTGCTTTCGATTTCTGTACCTATTCACCTAGGGGATTATTTGAATGTTATAATTTTGTTTTAGCTGTTTAAAACTATGAATAAAATGATTATGAAGGTAGGAAAAACTAAAGGAATTAGGAAAATAGTCTGGGAAACAGACATCTGTACTGACAAGTTTTCAAGGGTATGAAAGGATTACATATAGAGGATTGAATCCATTTTCTATTGGGAGAGAAGAAATGTATTTGAGAGGAAGCAGAAGGCTTATAAAGTACATAAGAAGCAATTTCTATAAGGTAAAGATTGGACATGTGGAAAAAGAGTGCCGTAGCTCATTCTTCAGAGAAAGAGTTATACAAGACTAATGTTGATTTAAATGGACAAGTAGCTAGATGGCCCAGCCCTCCCAATCCTTTTGGCTTCATTTTATTGTCTTTTGATGTCTGATGGAGTCATTAGTTTCCATTTGCTCAATTCTAATTTTTATGAAAATATTTCCTTCAGTGAAATTTTTGCACCTCTTTTTCCATTTGGCTAATTCTGTTTGTTTTTTTTTAAGGAATTCTTCAGAAAATTCTTGTGCCTCTTTTACCATTAGGCCAATTTTGTTTTTTAAGGTGCTATTTTCCTCAGTTTGTTTTTGTGTCTCTTTTGCCAAACTGTTAACTCTCTTTTCATAATTTTCTTGCATCACTCTCATTTCTCAATTTTTTCTACTATTCTTATCTCATCTTTAAATCTTTTGGGAATTTTTGCTGGGCTTGGGCCCAATTAGCATTTTTCTTTGACCATTTGCTTGTCTTTGTTTTCATGTCATCTTCTTCTGAGTTATCCCTGCCACCATATCTAGTTAATAGCCTTGTTCACTTTTTATGATAAAATTCTTTTGCTGTTGTTTTCTTATTTCCCCTGCTTATTTCTTGATTTTTAACTTTATCTTAAAATTGGGTTCTGCTCCCCAAGAATGAAAAGAGGTGAGGTACAGTTCCAAGCTTCCGTTTTCAGAACTAGTTCTGGGAATCTGCTAGTTCCTGATGCTTCCAACATGGTGTGAATCAGAGAGCTGGGGTCCTAGCTCTTCTGGTCTGTATTTTGGTCTTTACCCAGGAAAGGCTTCTGGTCCCCTACAACCGAAATGCTAGTGCTTTCTGTGTTGGTAGCATGAACAGGGTCCTTGCTCCCTCGTGAATGACCCTTAGGGTCCATCTCTATCCTTGAACTGTGACCTGAACTGCTTATGAGAAATAGAATTACCAGTCAGTGCCAGCTGTACCCAAGGCCAGCAAAGGGGTTCCAGTAGTCTCTTTATGGCCAGTTGTCTCACCTCCTTACTCTCTCTGGGTTCAGAGTCTCTAAAGCTGCTGCTGCTGCTGCAGCCACTGTTGCTGTCACCATGTGCATCCTCTGGACAGGTTTTTACCCTGATGAAATAAACCTTTCCTGACATCATTTTAAGTTTTCTTAGGCTGGAAAAATTTCTCACTTTGACCATTTGTTTGCTTTGCCATTCCAAAATTTTGATTTGAAGCATTTAAAAGTTATTTGAAGGGGAATGTTGAGAGAGTTCAGCTGGGTTGCTTCAAATCTGCCATCTTGGCCTGGCCCTCCCTCATTTCCTGAGGTTTTTCATGTATTTGCTTAATTTTCAATATCTGGTTAACAACTCTGTTTTGGTTCTATTTTCAGATAAGTATCTCAACCAGTGATTTACCAGTTTAAGTTCTTTATCGAGTATATCCATAAAAAGGGACATGCAAGGTAGTTTTGGCTAAAATTCACATAAGCTCAAAACTGGAATCTTAAGCATGGTCCACTCCAAAATAATTTGTGTGTTTTCAACACAGTTAGAAATGTTACATAGCACTTAGTCTATTAAGCCATTCAAATGAGCATCCCATAATAATAAAGTGGCAACTATACTTCTTGTTCCATTTTAAGATAACTTCCACTCATGTGTATGTATGTTTACACGTATTTAATCAAATGTTTCCTACATAATTCTTGATGTCTTTAGGATCAATTAAAGTTTTTTTTTAACAGCTTTGCAACACCCATTTGACACATTACCTTACAGTCTTCCTACACACTATATCCACAATTTCAGTATTGTTTTCTAAAATGACAAAATGATGTTTTCTCACCCTAAAGGAGATTGTTTTCCCAAATGTTTAACAGAACTTAACTCATTAAATATACTAAGAAAAAACTGAAGCTTTTTCTATCAACACAGAATCATTACAAAAAAAAATCTTTGTATACCAATAATCCACTTTCCACTATAGTAAAAATAATTTTGCCATAAGTCTGCAATGTAAAATTACAAAGAGCAGAAATCAAACCTTTTTTAGAACTCATGGTAGCATGTATTAGACTGATTTTGGAGGGGCCTTTTTAGTCATATTTTCCAGGTTACAAATAGAGAAAATTAACTTCAAACATATTATTCTTATCTTCTGATGCCTGATTATCTCTCAGCTTTTACTCTACTAAAACAATTAGAATACCTGGTCCTGCACTTGACTAATTGTGACTGAATCCATGCAACTAGGCAGTACAACCTTGTAATTGTTTATATAATATTGGCACAATCCCTTTTTTACAGTGTCAGTCTACTGATGACATACTTGTCTTCTAATAAATCATCCATTAAAAAAGGAAAATTAGTTTCCTCATAAATTATAATTAAATCCTTTCCCAAAAATAATGAAACAAAAACCTTTAACCACTGATTTTTGGTATACTAGTTTAACTTTAGTTAAGGGTACTATTTTGGAATTGGATTACTTATTATTAGATCTTTAAAGTTTGTTTACTATAGTTTGGTGAACTACATTCTAATATTTTCATCATAAGGATTTTATTTGCTAAAAAGATCAAACTATTTTCTAAATTCTAATGTTTGCAATATCAGTTAAACATCAGAATTTAGAACCACATATTTTACCCTACTGCATATAGCAGTAGCAGAGCCACAATGAAAACAGTTTAAGTGAAATTGTTTCACTAAGAATTACAAACATATTTAAGCAGTTAAGTAGTTTGAAGCAATGACTATTTAACATAACCATTTTTCAGAATTATTTTACTGATAAGATGCTTTATTATGAAACACATTTTCTACCTTGCCTACTTTTTCCAACAGACTGCTAGAGAAATAAAGGGGGAAAAATGCAACTATTGTAATAGGCTTTTGTTGAATAATACAGTGAGGTTTTTTCCATCTGGTGTATAAATTTTGTTCACATCATTGATTGCATGAAGCATTAAAATGTTGGAAAACTTACAGAGAATTAGTCCCTAAATGAAGCACAGCAGAATATGGACTAATTCCTGTCATGGCAGGAAGAGAAGGATGAAGTGAAGCTCAGATGTTCTTTCCCCATTATTAAACATACTTCAAATCGGATGAGAGTTTGAATATCTTATCCATTATTTAAAAGAATTCCCTGAAACGTCTCTGAGGGATGAATTTAAATCCTGAAGAATAAAGGAATTTTTTTTCAAATAGTTTCATTATACAGATTACTCTCACTAGAAAAATAAAGCTTATCACATGTGAGCAGAAATTTGAGAGATAGCTATAGATGTCCAAGTAAAGAGAAACATCAAACCATGGAAGCCTGGGATACCATTTTTGCTAGTCTCAGTGCCAAAAAGGGGACAAAGGGCTCAATGTCAAGGGCCCAAAAGTGATGCAAGTATTCCATTTCTAGGATGTAAGCTCATAGCAGCTAGGAAATTTAAGAAGGAAATAAGCATGCAAAGGAAAGATCTGTCAGACTGGCTGTCTTGGGATAAATGGAGAAGCATCTGGAGAAGGTTTCATGCCTGAGGCAGTGTAGTTCAGGAGGCAGATCCCTGAACCAATATTTTGGGAATTACTTAGCTATTGTATAGAAAGCCCTGGGACCACATGGAGAAATAAAAGATATTAGATTATTATTGTTCATACACATTGAGTTATCAAAGAATTGTGCTTAGAAAGAAAGGCATCCCTCATTTAAGAGAAGCTCTAATTTCTGAGGCTGCTTAGATATGTTTCAGAAGGAATGAAAGAAGGGGAAGCTTCAGAACTAATAAGAGCCCAAAGAATGGGCCACATCTAAGCTATGGCAGAAAAAGGCATCCAGCACATCACATATGCTAGTTGTAGATTAATAGTCCATAGGGAGAGTGGGCAAAAGTATTTAATGGGGGAGGAACCATGTGAAAGGTAAAGTAAAGAAAGAGATGACTTGAAAGGAGAGAAGTTCGGCCTCAATCAGCTTAAGACAGACAGGTTTGGCAGCAATCCTTCCTGCCACAGGCATTTGGCATGCTGACGGAATAATTTTTCCACACAGTGTTTTAGGTCTTAGGAAGATGAATCATTTTCTGATGAAGCCATACGGCTTTGTTTGGGAACTAAATACACAAGATACTACAGGTCCATGACTAAAAATTACTTTTAAAAATCCATTTTCAAATTAGGAAATAGAACCTCTCTTAGGTCAAAGAACTGATTGCTCAGAGCAGGGATGAGAAAACAATTTACCTATTTAAGATTACATCACAGTGTTAGCTCTTCATGCTTTCTGGTAAAAATGTACTCCTTACATAACACATTACTAATATGACTGAATGTGAAAAGAATACAGATGCAAATAGGAAAATAAACTGGAAAAATGGCTGACATTTGTGTTTTCTTACTTTTTGTTCAATGCTCTCTTAAGAATTTTCAAAATTAATACTCTAATTATGGTTTCTTAAAATACCTGGAAGGAAATGTCTTCAGATTTGGAAGTTTAAAAAGAACTGCATTTCAAATTAAGTTTTGTGGTTCCCTATTTAAGGCCCTTTGAGGCAAGGTTTATACACTCTCCATAATCACCTTAGAAATGAGACAAGGTAGCAATTTGAGGCTGGCTACAACATGCAAAGTTCACAGTCACACAATCTGACCAGCCCAATTGATGGGGAAAAAATTAACTAGCATCAACCATGTGGGAGGACACAGTTGTGTCCATGTCAGAAACACCGGGCATTCTGTGGCCTTCGAACTATTGCACATTCCAACAGAACACAAGAGGGATGTTCAAAAGATACACTCAGGAACGTATAAACATACATACTAGCTTGTGCACAGAAATCAGACATGGATACAAGACACCACTGTAGTCAAACCTGTCTTAAGAGTCTGCTTCTGATTTTAGTGACCTTTTAGAAAATGGTCCAAACTGATTATCAGAAATACATTAAAAATATTTTGAGACCACCTCTTCTAGATACACATATAATAGAATTCTGTGGTCATAACAGACAGACTTAACTTTAGTGAGACTAAGTAAAAGTGCAAAAACATAAAAAAAACCAAACAAAAAATATGGAAGCATAAGCTAAAAAATTTCTGCATAGCTGAAATCTATTTAAAGCAAGTCCTTGGTAGGGGGAGCTGACAGGAGGATAAAGTTTTTGTTTTCTTTTCAATGTCTTCTGCATGTTTGTTTTAATGATGAAAAAAAAAAGTCCTTTTCAAGGGAGGCTTGTGAGACACTTCACAGACAGTTCATCCCTGTTTCTTGAGACACTCTGGTTGTGGCAGTGCCCCCTTCTGCAAGGTAAACAGCAGTGCTGGATTTGGAATGAGCAGCCTTGTCACCACCATTGTTGTTGACCTCACAGTCCAGTGGTTCTGTGGAGATGACCCAGGTGGAAGGGCGCCACCGCTTAAGGGAATAGGGGGTTTTCACACGCTTCTTGATCTTTTCACCCGATCCTGGTTTGCCATCTTGTAATGACTCAACTACTGAAAACAGAAGAGCAAAAAAAAAGTGTTATCTGGAAAAAACCGTCAACATGATATGGTTAGTTTATTTAGAAATGATGGAGTATGCAAAAACAGCCATCAAGGCAAGTGACAGTGGCAAATACTGATAAAGTATTATCTTGAAATCCACTATTACGCATTTTTTGTGAGCAGAGTCTACCTTTAAAACTTATCCTGATTTTTCCTGACCTACAGTTCTCACTTGGGAAGTTGAGCTCTAGGCCAATTACCTGTAAAATAATTCTCCTTTTGTTATGAATACAAAACTGTTCTGCAGGATAGGGATGGAAAAGAAGCATGTAGATACATTCAGTAAAAAAACTAAGGCTCTTAAGAAATTCTCATATGCTTTGCTTCTTCTAAGTGCAATTCTTAAACTCTAGTGAATTAGGTGAAAAGAGAAAAGTTTTATTTCTCTTAACAACTCAAGGAAGATCAAGTTTAAATAGTGCTTAGGATTTCATGTTTCAAAGAAATAGAGTGCTATTTCTCAATGTTTTTCTTGTTAAGAAGTGACTACTTGGGTCATATTGCACTGTCTTCCTGTCTGTGGCAGCTGTCATTTAATGGGAGGACCTTTTCCATGTGGGCACTCAGATAATTTTGAAGCATGAAGCCAGGTGTTCTTGCCATAATTCTTGAATGTGCCTCTCTCTACTTGTGCTGCAGTTCTCCTAACATGTCCATAAAGCTAGAATGTATTTTCTGCTTCTCTGTATGCAGTGTTCTCTGTCACTAATGTCAAGAAAATATTTTGCCTTTTTACATGCTCAGGATTAATTCAGGCTAGACAACTATCCTTTTGCCTTTTCTAATGATGCAGACAAAGGTCCTCCTTCTGATAGTTTTGTTGGCACAAAAAGATGACATCAAGATAGCAGCAACAAAATGCTATTTGGTGGTAAATGTAACTGAATTTAGCAAGCTCTTGTTTTGGGTGATTAGCTCCTATATAGGTCAGAGATCATATACTGATTTAACTTGATTTGTACAATGCCTAAAACAATGCCAGGAGCCCTTCGGAACCTGTCAATATGAGCTTCTAAGTGAAGAGGTGAGCAGGGAGGATATGGCCCTATAGTTTCTGGTGACTATTCTGAATGTTCCTTATGACTGAACATTTGCTAGTTTTTGGATAAAATCCCCAATTCTCATGATAGCTCCAAATGGCAGTATTATGTGATGTGATGTAATTACTAATTAAAATGCTAGAAGAGCTTGTAAAAGAATAACTTCACCTTAATCCTGAAGGCCCTGGATTGTCTTTCAAAACTGATGGATATTTACTTAGTACCTAAAATGCAAGCATAAATACAAATGTTGCCTAGTAAAGCCTAGTAAAGTAAAGACAGCTAAGTCTGCTGCAAATGAGATCTAGAACTATTTTGATAATAATATAGCCCTTTAGAAACATTAATTTGTTTCATCTTCACCACAGCCTCAGGAGGTGGAAGCTGAGGCAGACAGGGACTTGCCCAGGATCACACAGCTAGTCGGTGTCCAAGCTGGGGTTTGTCTCCAGGCCCAGCCCTCTACTCTACTTTACTTAGCTGCCTGTATTAAATAACACATTAGCTAATGGGGACAGAAAAGCTGATGGCAGCTGGATGGTCACTCAGCCGGAGGGTCGGTGACACGCAGCTTGCACTTACACTGCATACCAGTGCTGTCCAGAGCATTGGTGGCTGACAGGTCCAGGGAATTAGGCCGCTGCGCCCTCCTGGGCTTTGACTGCCCAGGGTCTGCCCCTGTGCTCTGAAGGCCAACAGAAAGCACCTCCTGCCCTGGACACGGATTGCTGTTGTTGTTATTGGAGTTTGTCCGACCACCTTCCAGGGGCCGATCTCTCCGGTCCACCAGACGATCCAGGACGCCTTCATCGTGGCCGGCCTGCTGCTCCCGTCTCAGGAGAGGCTCGTGCTCGTCGGGGCTTGAGTTGATAGTCAGCCGGCTGTCCTCCCCGCTGAACTGGTTCTGCAGCATCTCCTGGGCCCTGTGGGCCACTGAGTTGGGCGCCTGCCCAGACGGCACCACACCATTGGCATATGGGGCTGTGGCAACGTGTGAGTTCACGTTATGGCTTCTGCCTGCCACGCCATTCATGGTGACTGTCACTACGTGAGGTTCTGCAGCATTGATTGTATTCATCTTGGCAACTCCAGTTTCAACTTGCTTCAAGTTTGATTTGTGCTTGCTGCCAAATTTCAGCCGGGGTTCTTTTGTTGAGTTTTTGGTGTTCAGGGGCAGACTAGTAGGTCTCTTGGGAAGGTTCTGTTGCTTGGGGAGAGGATAGATTTGAGCAGGTGGGACATCAGGGATCAAACATGCCTGACCATTACCAGCCTGAGTGAAGTCCTGTTGTCCAGTTACCTCCACTGCCAGTTTTATCAGTGGGTAAAGCAAGCTGGAGCTGGTGCTGCTCAGGGGGTCTGGTCCACTGAACTGTTTAAGTGAGTGCTCCATGAGATTCTCATCAGAGCTCTCCTTTAGATTTTTATCAACTTCTTTTGGGTCCAACTTATTGGTTTCCAAGTCTTCTTCGGTGAGCTGTAGGCAGACAGGGGTTGGCCCAATGGGCTGGGCCACGTTTGTGGCATGGGGGTTTGTTTCATCAGAGTAGGGCATCTCGGAGATGGTGGTCATGCCAGTGCTGGGAGTAAGGCCGGTGGTGTTTGTGGTGGTGGTGTTTGTGGACAGACTGGTGACGCTAGTTTCAGGACTGGGAATCCGGGCCTGTGCTTGCTGCCGTTCATAGTTAATTGAGTTTCGGTTCTTTTCGCCTATGGTTAGAGGTGTGCTGCTGGACACTGAATGTTCCAAGGAGATGTTTTTCACAATGCTGTCAGGGTGATGAATGGAATCTTCTATGTATGAAGAAGAAGAATAATCGGGATAAGGGCCAATCTTTGGCACACGCCTGTTGTGTGACAGGTTGCTTAAAGAAAAAAAAAAGTCACATTGAGAGGACATTTGTGACAAACTATCTTCACATTCAACATTTATGATTTTAAAATGTCAGCTTCTTTAACTTTGTTTTATAACTCATTTTGTTCTGGGTGTTTCATGACTTAGAAAATTCACATTAATTGATTTGAATATTGAAATCCCTCATATTTTGAACAATTGCTTTCATAAAAACTCAAGACTACTGAAAAGGTCTGTGGAAATGGACCAATAACCTAAAGAAACTTTTAAGACATATCTATTTCCTTTTTTTAATTCCTAAAGATATGCACTATATAAGCACCAATATAAATCTCTTTTTGCATCAACAGTAGCACAACAGTTGTAAAACTTAATATCAAAAACAACACTATAACAACTATTTAACAAATGGCCACAATTAGATTATAAATTCCTTGGAAATAAAAGCAATCACTGCTTTTGAACCTCTGTACCATTTACCAGGATGTACATACTAACTACTCAAGAAATATTAGAACTTAGAGACAAAGCACCTATACTAACAGGTAGAGGCTGACCATCAGGCAGATCTGATCTCTATCTTCATACTCTAGAAAGCCATAAAAGCTTCAGGGGAGAATTGGACTCCAGTGTCAAGCCCATTTTGGGGTTCCTGTGAGGCCTCTGAATCTTTGTAAGGAAAGTCCAAGGAAGGGGCCTAAAACTGATCAAAATGGTAGTAGAGTCTTTAGCACCGGGACTTTACCTAAGAAGTTATGAAATATGGGCCAATCATAACATATGGGCCCCTAGCATACCTCTCATTAATGTACAGGGAATACTGAACTACAATAACAGGATTCACAATGGCATCACTGATTACGGTGGGTGGTCGGTAAGGGTGTCAGAGGGAAAAGAGGCCATGAGGGAAGAGGGCATCCTGAAAGGACAATAAGTACTGAGAGAATCACAAAGACTAATTGAAAGGAGATACTACAAAACAAAAGGACAGCAAAGGGAAGAAGAGAAAAGGGAGCACATTGGAAAGCTGTGGAACATGTGAATGGAACAAGGAGACAGACTACAGCAGAATGAATCACTCTGGGAAAAAGTCTGGGAGACTTTTTTGCAGCCTGTTACTTGCTAGTCAGGGCAGCCTAGTGGACATCAAAACCCTATTAATGTGGGGAAAACCAGCAGAGAGCCGGCAATCCGGGGAGAGCCAATTTTAGCACCTCATTTCCAAATAGTTTGCTCTCACAGCTTAACTATGTTGGTTTGGAAAAGTGTCAAACTTTTTCCCTTCCTAAGAATCCTATCAGGGATTAGAGCATCAAGTTTTCTGTCATCTCTATTAGTTCTTTTCTGGATGTTTTTATGGATACTAAATGAGAACTGCCCGATAGTGATGAGAATCCTAGGATTTTTGAGTCAAAAGGGATCTTATTGATCACCTTGCTCAGTGCCCACATTTTTGTAGCTGAGAAAACCCAGGGCCAATGTAGGAGAAAACCCAGGGCCAATGTAGGAGAATGGACTGCCTCAGGTAATCCAGGAAGAGGAGGGAGTTGGAGTCAGGTCAGTGTGCTTCAGTATGCTGCCTCTTTAGAAACAATTTCATTGGAAGATTATTTTAATTGTTAAAATAATGCCAGCTGCATAATCTGAATATTCACAACTATGCGAATTTCTTAGAACTCTCCTTTATTTAAGAGAAGCAATTTGACTTTGTAATGGAGTATCACTGTGCAGTAAAAAATGAGTATGACAAACTTAAGAGAATCAAGAAAAGATTTGCATGAACTGAAGCAGAACGAAACACACAGAACCAAGGAACAACACTGTGGTCAAGCAGACAGAGGGCTGATCTTGGTGTCCAGAAGACCCATGTTCAGATCTTGTCAAAGACACTTATTGTTCATGCGTGGCTAAGTCATCTGAATTTTTTTTTTTTTAGCTCATAAAATGATGATGATGGTAAATTATCCACAAACTTACTCACCACAAACTTACTCACAGGGTTGTTATTAGGACAAATGAGAGAATCTATGTAAGTACTTTGTCAGTTGTCAGTTGTTATAAACTTACAAATAGTATCTTGTTATCTTTACAGCAACCCTGGGGATTGGGGCTATTATTATTCCCATTTTACAAATGAGAAAACTGAGGTTGATGGAGGATGAATGACTTTCCTGGTCACAGAGCTGGCAAGGATCTAAGGCAAGATCTGAATGCATTTCTTCTTGATTCCAAGCCCGGAGTTCTTAACCCCCAGTCCCATAAACAATACTGCAAATGAAAAGATCATAAAAGGAAGACAAACTCTGAATAAATGAAAAAATCAGAGAGGATCCCAAAGAATTAACTCCTTTTAAAGGAGTTCCATAACTCAGAAACACCTATTTTTTCTTCCTCTCCTTTAGATATAAAGGCAGGTATCCTGCTGTTCTCATTACAAAAACAAAAACAAAAACAAAACAGAAAACACCTTCCCTGGGAAAATGACTTCTTACACTTAAGATCTCATCTCCTACAGCCTTCTTTTGTTTATGGATCACTTGCCAACTTAGGCCCAACTCCACACTGTTCTTACCGTTCATTCTGCATAGCAGTAGACATTGGATTGACTGTTGGACTGACTGACTTGTTCCTTTCCCAAATCATCATGAGTTCAGCCATCCTCTCCTCAGCACACTGAGCAGTAAGCCGAGCCTCTGCATCCTGATCCCAACAGTCCTCGATTGTTTCCTTTAGTGATCTTACAGCCTGGGACAAAAATTTTACATCAAATATCTTGAATCTTAAAATTTAATTTAAAAATATAACTTTAAAAGTCAATAAATTAAATTAAATTCAAAAAGAGTAATTAAGCAACTATTACATGCAGCGTATTCTTAATATAAGTTCTAGGCCTCATGTATCAAGTAACAATTAACAATTAAAAGATTTCTAGATGTGCAGCCATCTCATTTTATTTACTCTAAACAGATTATTAGGATTCTTACATTTGGATTTGTTCAAAAATTCAATCCCCAAAGCATAAAACAGCAATTCAATTGAAAAATATCTGGTTGTTTTTGACTACAAGTTCAATATGAAACAACAATGTAATAAGGAAATTTTAAAAGGTATTGTAGTCTTAGGTTACCTGCCTACTTTTCTGTCTTAGGCACAAAAGTCATATGTAAGTTAGGGGATGCCTTTATGTATATATTTGTCACACATGTACATACATATACTACCACACAATATATAGAAAAGTAGTTGACTTCTGATTAGCATCTTTTCATGAATGTTCCCCCAAATAAGTAATCCACAAATTTAAAATTTCAGGCTACTTTCTTTTTTTGCCATGGAATTTGAAGGAATGAAATTTCTAATTTGGCTACAAATGGTTGGGAAGGATTATGAAGTGACTAGGAAGAGAGTTTTCTAGTTCAGAAGACTCTAGTGCTTTTCCTATGGTACCCTGGTATCTTTTTAAAAGGATTGTATTGATACCACCCAACAGTAATAAAGAACGATTGGAAAAGTTATCAGAAAGAAGGATAAGATACAAAATTGTGTTTTCACATATTATTCAATTTAATATTTTACTTTCCCCAGTTACGTGTAAAATAAATTTTTTTAACATTTGTTTTTAAAACTTCGAGTTCTAAGTTATTTCCCTTCCTCCCTCTGTACCCCTCTTAACCCAATGAGAAGGTACATCACATGTTTGAGATGGCAGGTAAATAGGCTTGATGTTTTCTTTAGGGAGTAAAAAAAAAATCAGAGAGAAGATTGGTTAAGGCAAGAAAAAAATCTCAGTTATTTATATACAAATAACACTTTCTTTGTATTTAATGATAAAACTGAGAACAAGGTTATATGGAGATGAGGCCTGAATTCCTGAGTGATACCACAGGTCTTTTAGTAAAAAGAAATTAATTGAGCTGAGGGTACTTAAAAGAGACAAGACAGAAAGAAAGAAAACTATGAAATGATAACGTCAGAGAAACCGAGCCAGAATATAGCCAAAACCCAAGAAGGATAAAATCAGAATAGGGACTTTTTTTTGGGGGGGGGCAAAGAAATCATGAGAAATTTTAGGTTAAATATTTATGACTGAAACTAGATGAGGAGGGGATTTAAAAGGAAATAGAAGGAAGGGAAAGAGCAGTTAGAAGAATTTTAAAAGACAGGATTTAACAGGGGAAGAAGGAAAAGGATTTCAAGAATTTCTGAGAAAAGGATTGATATTTTTAAACAGTTGAGAGAAAATACATTTGTTCCCAATAATGGCAATAATATAAGGGAAGAGAACATATAAACAAAGAGCACAAGTGTTTTTTTACAATTGAATATAAGTCTGGAGCATATATATAAGTTTGGGAGTAACTGAGACATTAGAGGAAAAAGGAAGAAAAGAAATAAAAATTAGAATGGTGAGGGAGAAAGAAAAAATTATGGTGGGAGTGGTACAGAGACCTTATACCTGAAGGTTGCAATTCATTAAAAAAAAAGTTATGAAAGAATATTGGGTCTTGGGGATGTGGTCTTAAAGTTAGTAAGAATCAGGTTCAAATGCTTTACTTGATATACACTAAGCCGTATAATGATGATCAAATCACTTAACCTCATAATGCTCAGACAACTTTTAAGACTATAATTTACAGATGATATCTGAGATCTGTAGCTATACTAGGACTTCCCTAAACTGATGACTTCATTTGACTGACCCTATCCAGCTAGTTCTGATTTTTTTTTTAATCTACAGTCAATACATTTATATTAGAAGTTCAATTATTTATAAATGTGATTTCTAATTTTTTTTTTGGCACTACTTTGGGCTCTATCTGACTCTAAATGTGGGCTTTCCCTACAAGGAGTCAAGTTCTATGGATTGATCAAATGCATCATTTGGAAATAAACCAAGTTTTCTTATTCCCTTACTTTGAAATCTATTCTTAAGAGTAAAAAGCTTTCAAGAAATAATGCACAGAATGTGTATCACATTAAAACTTTGGGGGTGCCTAATAATGCTTTTTTAAAATGTCAGAAGATTCAAAATAATGGATTTTATTTTTCCAGTTAAGCAAATGACTTAAACAAGTTAATAAAAAAAATAAAGCAGGCTTGATTGTACATTACAAGCCAGAAAGAGATCACAAGATAAATATTTCTTAAGAAATTCTTTATGTGACAGCTTTGCAGGTGATGGCAATGAAATGAAATTCTCATTCATCAAAATCATTAGTCAAGTTTTGCTGATTTTCAACTGTGAAAAGATACAGTTTGAAAAAATGGTTATATCAATGAACCCAATATGAAAAGTAAAAAATTTAACAATATGCAAAATTGCCTATAAGATATTTACAATGGCTTTCAGACAGATTTTTTTGAATGTAGTGGTTTTAATTTTCACTAGTCTCTTCCAAGCTTAGTAATGTCATTATAGTAACAATTTGATCAAATAACAGGAAGTATCTGTAAAGCAGCCAGTGGTGTGTGTTAACATTTTTTTTGAATGTATAGTATTTCTTTCTATTCTTGTTTCTCCTATGGTTGCCCAAAATTTCTGTTAGTTTATGGACTGATGGACCTATGCTAATCTGCATTGCTGATTGATGTATTTACTTTTGGTATCAAGCAAATGAGGAAATCTAAACAACCACATTTGGAAAAGCTTATTAATATGTATGATTACAGCTGTCATTCAATCTGGTATAAAACTCTTGATGAAGCTATGGTGAATGTAGTATACATTATTCCAACAAACCTTCCCTATCATAATTTCTTGCTTGAAAAAGAAAAAAGAAAAAGAAAAGAAACAAAAACTCTCAAGTACTAACTTTACACTAAACAATTTAGACACTCATAATTATAAGGAAGAAATAATTAAAGCAGTTCTGAGATCCACTGTTAAAATGATATACTGCATATTCTATCTAAAAGAATATGACAGAATTTTCTTGTTAGCTCTTTTTTAATAACTTGATTTTTCCTTTTACATACCAGGCTGTTTTCCTTCCAAGCTTCTGGGAATCTGGGCCTCTGCTTTTCCCTAGACACCAGGACTTGCATGTCTTCAAAAGTGGGGCGGTTCCCTACTTCTGTCTGGAAGGCCATCTGGTACTCTGGCACAGACTCACCTGCTTAAAATTAAGGTTTTAGAAAAGTGGACCAGTGTGAAATGTTCGACTGTAATAACAAAACAATGTCATTAACCCTTCAAAGATCCAAACCCAAATCACCAAGTAAAAGATAAATATAAATACTTTGGCTACCTGGGACTCTCTTCTACACTCTGGCTTTATTTTTTATTTTTTTTGAAATTTTTTATTATAGCTGGGCATTTAAAAAACCAATATTAATGGGAGAAAGGGCAGAACTATACTATTAGTAAATTGTATTCAATGCAGTTCTTTAATATATGCCACTAAAAAAAAGAGTATTAAAAAGAATGCCATTTATATGTTGATTTGTCAACTCTATCTTGAAGTAACTGATTTGTTTATACAGACTAGCTTGAATGTTAACCAGAACATGCAGTCAGTACCAGACCAGTTTTGTATCATAAATGTAGTTGTGTTAGATGTTGCAGTTATTTTTTAACGTAGGAAAATAAATTTCTTACTAAACAAACAAACAAAAAACCCCCAAAATTACAAAGAAGGAATGGTAAAATTCACAGTGTGAATTTTTTTTTTCTTTTTTGCTGAGGCAATTGAGGTTAAGTGACTTGCCCAGGGTCACACAGCTAGGGAATGTTAAGTGTCTGAGACCAGATATGAACTCAGGTTCTCCTGACTTCAGGGCTGGTGCTCTACCCACTGTGCCACCTAGCTGCCCCGCAGTGTGAATTTTTTAATAAATTTCCTGACTTTGGTGCACTAATTGTGTAATAGTTCAGAAAAGGATTGATGATGTATATAGAAGAAAAATCTTCCCGAATTCTCTCCTCAGCTACAAGAAGTGGGCAGAGTCAGAGAATCAATATTATGAAGTTTGAGCAGATACTGGATGATTACCTGACAATAACTGTTGTAAAAAAAATTCATAAGAAAGGAAAAGAAGCATTTTTATAATGCTTATTATATGTCAGATATTGATGAATGTTTTTTTTAAAACAAATATCTCATTTGATCCTCAAAACACAGGTGCTATTATTCTACCCATTTTATATTTAAGGAAACTGAGGCAAATAAGAGGTTAAGGGACTTGCCCTGGATCCCACAGCTGGGAAGTGCCCAAGGCTGGATTTTACTTCAGGACTTCCGGACTCCAGGTTCAATGCTCTATCCATTGTGCTGCCTAGCTGCTTCCTAGGCACAGTACCTTCCAAGTCTGAAGGGACCACATTCCACTAAGTCTTTGCTCTCTCAGCAGCAGCTGCCAGCTAAATGTAAGATAAGGTGCCTTCTCCTTCCTCTCACATGCGAATCATTGTCTTCTATCCCGACATCACTGCTTACCACTAGAACAAACATGCATATGTACACACACACACACACACACACAGAGCCTTGCCATATTACTAGACATGATGATGACGCTTTTAATGAGATTTTAAAAAATGAGATCATATTTTTATTCATTACCATGTGAATTAATAGTCATATCACACATGTTCATACTACATATTACAAAGTAATTGGAGATCCTTTGTAGATCATTTTTTGAAAACCAATGGTTTGAACAAATTAAAGGATAAACCTTGCATGTTTAGAAACAGTTTGATAAAAAAAAAAAGTTTGGGAACTACTGCCCTAGACTCTCGTAAGCATTTGATTTCTCAGTTTCCAGTCTTTACCTTCTCTATTTTCTCTTTCCCACAGCTGCCAAAATAATTGTCCAAAGAAAAAACCTGACATTCTCCTGATCAAAAATCTCAGAGTCACCCTATTCCCTCCACATCAAAGACAAAATTCTTAGCCTGTAATAAGACCTTATACAATCTGGCTCCAATTTGCCTCTTCAGCTCTTTTTTACATTATTTCTTTCCAGCATTTTACTTCTCAGTCAAACTGGCCTACTTATTACTTCTAAATTCAATCTTCCATATGCAGTTTCCACATCAGCTCACAAGTTGTCCTCTAGACTTGGAGAGTTTCTATCTATCCCCTTCTCTCATGCCTCTTGGAATCCTCAGCCTTATTTAAGACTAAGATGCTTCCTTCTGTGCAAAACCCTTTTCATGATGTTTATAAACAAAATAGTTTATAACTTCGGTAACTTTTATGAAATGTGAATCTCTTTGACAGTTAAAACAGACTGTGATATAAATGGCTGACAGTAACAGCCTAGTCCTTGGAGCCCATATAACAATAGCAATAGCTAGCATTTACACAGAGCACCAAGTTTTGCTAATTGCTTTACAAATCTTATCTATCTGATCCACACAAAGGCTCTGGGAGCTAGGTACTAACATTATCCCCATTCCCTCCAGAAAAACTTTTCTCACCTAAGCTGAAAGTGACCTTTTCTTCACTTTGCTCTGAGAGCATTACAGAATGCCTTTTATACATAGAATGAATCTTTGTATTCTAGGAACTTGTGTTCATGACCATTTCCCCTATCGGATTTGAACTCCCTTTAGATTTTAATACAGTGCTGTGCACAAAGCAGGCAGTAGATACTTATTTACTGAATGACTGAATAATGGTAAGAATAAATCACCAGGAGTGAAACAACTCTAACCTCTCTTGGCCACTTCAAGTTAAGAATCTTAAAAGGACAGAGGTTTTATCAGACCAGCATTGGCAGACAATTCCAAGAATGAGCATTCTCAATGGGAAACACATTGTTTTTAATTTCCTGTTTGGTAAATTCAGAAAATGTTAGTATAAATATACCAGCAGTTTATCTCAAATACTGGAAAAGTTCATAAAGGAAGTGATTAGTCCAAGCCAGAAAGAATAGGACAATTATACACTTTTCATCCAGAAGTCAACTGGTAGACAGAGTAGATTCTATGGCTTTGCTATAAACTATCCTGTGAAAAAATGACTGTTAATATTATTTCTAAACACTAGATGGCAATGGACTAAAGAATAAAACAAAATTCAAATGATTCTGGCAAACAGGTAGATTCAATCAACAAAGATATTAGGTAGTAACACAAAGCTGATACATTTTCAAACTTTCATTAGCATTTCTCCCCTTACCTGGAAAGAGGTCAGTACATCTCATAAATATTTCCCAGTAGATTAGGCCAAGTGCATACATGTCTACTTGTTTTAGAGCAGATTCACAGTCCCTCAGATTAACTGCTCCTTCTAGCACTTCTGGTGCCATGTATCGGATTGTGCCAACCTAATAAAACAAAAAAAGTCATTTTCTGAAATTATTACATATTCTGGTGGATAAAAACACCCTGGAAGATCTGAAGTTGAGACATACTATTACTTGTTAAATGAATTCAAAACAGTCATTTAATTTCTATGCCTCCATTTCCCATCTATAAAATGTTCATCTTTTATGTACCAATTACTTTAGAAACACATAATAAATATCTTAGAAAGTACATGTGCTTCTAAGAAGAAAAATGACCAATAAAAAGCTCAAGTCTTTAGCATTAATTTCAGCACCCCTTTAATGTTTGTTATTGCCTTTAACTTAATTATTTTCACTTGATAAGAAGCATAGTAAACTTTTCCATCACATTTGTTTACTGATTAATTCCTATTACACACTAAACTGAGAGTACTATTCCAATAGAGCCCATCATTTTTACATAGCTTTTGGGATAAAAATGTATTGGCTTTTCCTTTCTAATTCTGGGAATTATGAAGAGCATGTCTAAATGACCTGAAGTCCCTTTCAATTCCAAAATACATGAGTTTATGTCTTAAATACATATCCCCAGGGTGAAGGATGATCATAGTAGATTTAGGAGAATTATTTTAAAACTCATCTTTCAACTCCTATCAAAAGAGGGCTAGAAGGAATATCTGTGACATATGATAGAAGGCATAAGATTCCCTTCTGCTCTATTTCAGTGACAAACACCTTGGGGCATACCTCTTTGGAAAGAATCATTATTATCAATTAGAAAACACTAATAGTGATTAGTATTCCTGTGAAATATACTGATGTTTGCTATCTTTCAAAATGAAAACAAGCAAGCAAAGTATTAGAACATGAACTCAAACTTGTTTTAAACTGCTCCAAAATATCCTTCTGTCTATACTTGTCAAAATGCATTGGCGTAACAATGATTTCCAAAAGGAATTTAGTTGGCCAAGTCAATAGCTGCCAAAAGCTGTAATGTGCTTAAACAGTACTGATAACTACTAAGATTAAAAAAAATCCCACTAATAACATCAGTAATGTAATAAATATACAGGGGCTGATGGTACAGACTATATAAGTTTTTTTTTTTCTGCAAGCTACTATGTCTTTTCTGAATGTCTCATTTTGGCATATATATCAAAAAAGCTCACCTCACTTATTGCTGCATTGTCCTCTTCCCCAGGGCGGACAAGTCTATTTCCAGTTAGCCTCATGGACAATCCAAAATCACTAATGACACAGGTTCCATCATTCTTTACAAGAACATTTCGGCTGTTTAAGTCTCGATGGGAAATTGCAGGTTTGTAATGATCTGTTTGGATAATTTCAAATGCTTATTAATATCTGAATAGCTTTATAGATGACAAAAACAGCATGTTGATAAGTAGATGGTACAATGAAAGATGCCTGTTATTTTCTAATCCACCAATTTTTATCAATTAACAAAAGATAATACAAGTAATCACTTTCCCAATTCATTAATCATTGATTTCAAATAGTCATACCTACTTATAGGAAGCATTAATTAAATATAAACCTTTTTGGAGAAACTAATAGCTAATGTGTTGCTTATTAATTTCAAAACCATAGGTGCTATGGTTTTTTACCTCCTGAGGGTGGCAACAGTAGTTGAGAGACAGAGAAAGAGGAATGATTTTTTTACAAATGAAAGTGTTAGCTTGATAAGAATAACAATTTAAAACACAGTAATGGTTCCTATGATGCAAAAAAAGGTTACTTTATACCAATGAATTAAGTCCAATCCAAAGGTCTTTAAGAGTGAAAACTAAAGGGTGGGGGTTGGGGGTGGGGAGGGAAGAATAATATTAAATAAAAATCAAAGGAGATAGAAGTCAGAATGGAGGCAGAAATAAACCCTCTGGTCTCATTACACAATCAATCAATAAAATCAATCAATCAATAAAATCAATAAAAATCAATAAATCAATAAAATCAATAAATCAGCATTTACAAAGTGCTTAATGTGGCAGCAATAAAAACCAAACAGATTTGCTCTCAAGAAGCTTACATTCTATTGGAGGAGACAACATGCAGACACACATACACACACATATAAACGAATACATATAACATTTACAAAATAAATTCCTAGTTCTGGGAATCACGAAGAATATGTTTAAATGATTTCTTTAGTTCCTTACAAAAATAAATAGAACTTAATGGGGCAGGGGTGTCCTCAATAGCTGGAAAGTTCTGGAAGAGCCTCATTTTAAAAGTTAGGCTTGAACTGACCTTGGAAGGAAAACATATTCTAAGAGCCAGATAAGAGCTGGGATATTCTGTGCAAAGGCATGGAGATAGATGTACAAGCTATGGGTAACAAGTAAGATAATCTAGAGATCCTAACTTGAGAAGGCAAATTCTTAGAGAAACTTACAGTGGGAACACCGATCTGGGATGGTATAACATTCAAAATCCCTCCTTCTATCCATCCTAACTTTCCTATTAGTGTAAAGGGTACCATCAACATCTCACTTCCCAGGCTTAGTACCTATGTGTCATCTTTGACTCAGAAAACTCTGGAAAAATTTATATTCACATAATGTGAATTGAGTAGAACTAGGAAAACACTGTATACAGTAACAACATGCAAATGACTTAGCTATTTCCAGCAAAACAATGATCTAAGTCAATTCACCTTCAGAGAAGAAGAAAGTATGATTACAGACTGAAGCATTCTTTTTCTTTATTTTTCTTGGGTTTTTTTTGTCTATGCTTTTATAACATGGTTAATTTGTTTTTTGTTTTTTGTTTTACACAAATATATATGTATAAACTATATCAAATTCCAAGAATCCTCAATGAAATGGGGAGGGGACATAGAGAATTTAAAACTCAAAGAAGTTTTGAAATGAATATTCAAAATTGTTTTTATATGTTATTAGGGAAAAATAAAATATTAAATTAAAATAGGCAAAGAAGTACATCTACAAATAAACTTGTTAACTTGCTTTCATTTTAATTTTATTCTTAAAGGTAGAGGGACCAACAAATGGGAAACAATCTGAAAAGCAATTTTCAGTTTTTAGAAAAGAAATAATGGGAACATGACAACTTTGGTGATGAAAATATTAATATCTTGAGTTTATGATAGATAGTGAGATGATAGCTAGGCACAGTCTGACATGTACCCTAGACAAATTTTGGGAGAATAAATTTCAAAGAGAGTAAAGAAAAGATAATGAGATTCTCAAGACCAAAAAAAGAGAAGTTAACTTAGAAATGATGGAAAGTTCTCAATAATGAAATTCTGAAGGCAGTTTCTCACAAATAATTCTAATAAGACGGGAAGTAAGTGTGTGTGTGTAATACAAATACACATACACACACGTATCTATGTATTCCAAAGAAGGTAGAAAAATAGAAGTAGTATTCACTTGTACAAAGATTTTTATGACAGGGTTTTGTTTTGTTTTATTTTTGGTAGTGGCAAAGAATCTGAAACTATGGGGGTACCCAATGATTGGCAGAACAAAAAACATAGTATGTGAATTAAATAGAATATTATTGTGTCATAAGAAGTGATAAAAGGTTCAATTTCTGAAAAACCTGGGAAAACTTATATAGACTGAAGTAAGAAGAACCAGGGAAACAATTTATACAGTAACAACAGAATCGATATTTAGCCCCATTAAAGGTAGAGAATACTTACCTGCTTCATTCGTTAACTTTGTTAACACACACAAATGCAAATGAAACATAGCTAATATTAAATGTGAGAGGAAGGATACAAAGTGATCTCCATTGACTAGAACACTGAGCTAAATTGAATACACTGTAGTTTAATAGGGATACATGTAAATCCTTACAAAGGAATTATTTTTTAGCACTGCTTCATCTAGACATTCCACACTACTTTCTTTTTTTTTTCTTTTTTGGTTAGCATTACTAAACCAGCACAGGGGAATCTGTTCTGCTTGGCTATCAGCATTTGTTGCAAGAGTTTTTATTTTATTTCACTTTTTTCCTTGAGGGAAGATGGGAGAGAAAAAATACTTATTAATTGAAAAATAAAAATTTTTTTAAAAAGATTTGTACAAAAGATGGAAGACGCAAAGAAAGGAAACAAAGGCTGAAAACACAAGTATGACAAGGTCCTAATACAAGCAATATCAAGTGACTAGATGATTCTACTATTGATCACATTGTACAAGAAAGTCAAAGGACAAAAGTTTAATATACATAGCAAAATACTTTTTTTTTTTTGGTTTTGTAGGTTTGCTTTTATTTATTTATTTTTGTTACAAGAAATAATTCAATAGGAAAAGTAAAAATACATCTGGAAATAAAGATAATATAAAAGTTATAAGGTATAAATAAAATTATTTTTAAAAGAGAAATTGTTGCCATTCCAGTCCTAGAGGCTGTTGGCTATTTCATTGGTTTCCAACTTCCTCACATGAATGTGGCACATCTCTTTTGGGGAAGATTAGATGAGCGAATGCAAAATACTTATAATTACTTTTTGTGGGAAGTGAAAACAAAAGAGCCCTATCACCTAATGAATGATGAACAAACTGGCATATGAATATAATATAATATTATTGTACAGTAAGAAATACCAAATATGATTAATTTAGAAATGTTAAGACTTATCTGAAATGATTAAGAATGCTAAATAGAACCAGAAGAATATACACAATGGTTATGACAGAAATTAAATGAACAGATCACTAAGAGAAAATAAAACCTGGAAGAGGTTGAAAAACCAATAGTAGTTCTAGAAAACAGATAAGAAAATCCATCTCCTCCTTTGTGACTGTTGAGAAGGGATTTACTTGTGCAAAATCTTGTCTCTCATACCTGGTAATTATATTGGTTGTTTTTATTTAACTATTTTTTTCCTTTGTTCCAAGGAAGTGTTTAATTCAGAGTGAGAATGAGGAAAGATCTGATCCTGTGGAGCAAGTGTATACAAAAATGACCATGATGTAAAGTTAAAAAAAAAAAGGGATCAATGATCAATATAATTAATTTTTTAAAAAAGTTACCATCAGGAGTACTAAATTAGGCTATGGCATTTACAAAATTTATATTGAGGCACATAGAGGGATGCACGAAGGGAAAGGGTCCCTGCTTAAAATGGACAGTGTGACTATGCAGACAGAAGAAATACTCAACTCTTATTCTGCTTCTGTATTGTTGACAAAGAACAGCCTTTGAACTAAAAAAAAAAAAAAGAATCAATTTCATCCATACACTTTTTCCCATGAGCCAGGTAAATGTACTAAATTTTTGATAAAAGTCCCATTACAATGATAATTCACATTTATAGAGCACTTTAAGATCTATAAAGGACTTTCTATATATTATATTATTTGTTCCCCATAACAATCTAGTGAATTAGATGCTATTATAATCCTCATTGCACAAATGAGGAAACAGATTCTAAGAGGCAAAACACCTTGCCCAGATTTGCATCATGAGGAAGTTTTTGAACAAGACTCAAAAGTCAGATCATCTTGATTTCAAGCTCAGGTCTCTATTTATTGTGACACAAAGCAATTTGGATAAAAAGCAAAGCACTGACAATATTGATTGACTGATAACATCTGGCCAAAGTGAATAGTCCCAAACACCACTAAATGTACCTCTCAGTCTGATACAATGAGGCTGTTTCAGCCTAAGTTTGTGATGAAAACTCAACATGCCGAGCTTGCACTCACAGAGTACCATCAAAACTGGCTAAAAGCTTCTGTTATTAAAAATACACTACAAACTGCTATTGTAAAGAGAAGAGCTGTGTTCGGAGAGGTCTGGATGTGGTGAAGAAAATCAACAGACTTTGTTGTACAGCTTATTACAAAAGCAGAGAGCTAAGACAAAAGCATCAAGCTGGTGACCCTAGCAAAGACAGTGGTCACTACTGCACCAGGGACATATACAACGTCCAGACAGCTACTCAAGGTAAATGGCTCAATATATAAAATTTTTTTTATTAAAGCTTTTTATTTACAGAACATGAGTGATTTTTCTACATTGATGTTTGCAAAATTTTTTTCTTGCTCTAAATTTTTCCCTTCCTTCCCCCCACTCCCACACCTAGATGAGATGACAGGTAGTCTAATACATGTTAAATAATATGAGAAATCCAATATATGTATACATATCTATACAGTTATCTTACTGCATAAATGGCTCAATATAAAAAAAAATCAATTGCCTTATACCAATGACAAAACGATGTAAAAGGCCTAAGAAACTTTTATATCAAAACTGTACATCAGGATCAGAGTTGCTAAAAAGGCAAATTAGTAGGCTATCACATGTCAAGAAAATTCTTTAAGGAAGGGGGATGCTTAAGAAAGTTTAAAACAAGAAGTATCACAGCAGGAATAAATTAGAGATATCTATGAGAGAATGATTTTTTTAAAAAGCAGTGTGTAAAAAACCAATGTTTTCAAAAGATGAAGCTGTAGGAAAATACCAACACAAAACAAAGTCCAGAAAAATGAATTTTAAGCAAAGCCCTGGATGAAGTCACAAATTCTCAATACTTTAGGCAACTGTCTATGAGTTGCTAAAAAGGAAGATGCTGACCTGCACCAATGAAATCACAGATTTGGATTCTGTCTTGATATCCAAAGATAAGCTACAGAATTAAGTGGCCTAGGCTGTAGTAGAGAAAGTCAAGGTGATTAAGTTCATAGCATGAGAAGCAGTACTTTATTTTGTATCTCAGATCAACAAGCAAAAAAGCCTATTTGCACAATAAATTTAGATCAAACTATATCTGTTCCCCAGTGGGGCAATAATGCTACTCAGATACCTCTCTAGATTGTTAAGGCTTGGAGTTGTGGACACCACAGAGGCAGGTGCCAGACTCTTCAGTGAGAATTCCAGCTAAACAAGCTCCATGGGAGGGTTGGGAAGGCCTTTTGTTTCCTTAAGGGCTGGTCAGGGGTCCAGTTTGATATAGGCAGTTAGCAGAGGCATCATTGGAGCGGTTTCAGTGAGTGCCAACCTACCCAGGACAAGCTGCCAGATTTATTCCTCTATGAGAGATTCACAGCACAGAGGGTAACCTCACAATGACCTGGCTTCTATGGAGAGAGGGGAATTAGTCACTGACCTAACTAAATTCTACTTTCTTAATGGACTTTGATTAAAAATTTACCAGGATTCCAGGGCAAAACTTAAATGTATTGCTTCTTTGCAGACACATTATTTATTTTGTCTATAAGAATAAGTAACTACATTGCTCCCTAGTGACTTTTTACACCTTCTTCTATTTACCTGATTTTTAAAACTGTATATTCAAACTTTGCTTATGAGGTATTTGGGGTACTACATAAATTGAAGAAAAAATGAAGTAAGTGACATTAGTTTGTTTTCACATGACATAATGGGTGACAAAACTTGATTAAGGATAAACTACAAGAAAAAAATTCCCTCAAGTTACCCTTTTTGTATATATAAAAAGTTTCATTTATGAAGAGAGAAACAGTTCCAAGTATATGAATTAAGCATTTATATCTATATGTACATATATATCACATAATACATAACCTATCTTAGATAGTAAGGTGTTCCAAATGCTCTTATTTTTAGGTCATTATTGTGCTGAATGTATCAAGTCTTAGAAGATTTAAACCTAACTAACTATACTGGAAAAATCAAGGAGATAAAGAATGTGTATTAATTGGATTAACCTAAGAAAACTATCAAGTATGGAGAGAACCAGCTGCATCCAGAAAGAGGACTATGGGGACTGAATGTGGATCACAATACAGTTTTTTCATCTTTTTTGTTGTTTGCTTGCTTTTTTTTTTTCTTTCTCATTTTTTTCCCTTTTTGATCTGATTTTTCTTATGCAGCATGACAATTGTGGAAATATATATTGAAGAATTGCACGTGTTTAACACATATTGGATTACTTGCTGTGTAGGGGAAGGGATGGGGAAAGGGAGAGAAAAAATTTGGAACACAAGATTTTTCAAGGGTGAATGTTGAAATCTATCTTGCATGTATTTTGAAAATTAAAAAGCTATTATTAAATTTTTTTTAAAAAAGAGAACTTTTTTTTTTAATCAAAGAGGTTCATATTTGGTATAAATAGGGTTCATTTAGTTGGCCCAACAATGCCGAGAAACAATGAACTGGACTAATGATTAAATAGGAATTCAACAAAAGAGTCTAAAAGTACCTCTGGATAATCACTACACACAATACTAATTCAATTTCTTCCTTACTTTATATTATTTCTATTCCTTCATATTTTGTATTTTCAGAAATGTAGCAATGATGATTTTGGAGGAGATGAAAGACAAAGATGTTTAACTCCCAGAAACCGAATTCATGACTACTTAACCATTAAAAAAAAATCTACTTTAAAAAAAATTGAAATCTGAAGGCAAAAAATCATCAAGAATATACAATTGTTATCTTTTTTCATAAGACCATCTCCTGGAGTTCACAGTTATTATTTATCGTATTGTTCATGGGGTATAGATTCCTCTATAAACCATCTAGCAAAATAACAATTATAAAACTGCTCCTACTCTTTGACTCAGTGTTTCTATTGCTGGCATTATTTTTTTTCCTCAACACTATTTTTTTTTCCAATTACAAGTAAAAACAGTTTTCAAGATTCATTTTTTTAAGATTTTGAGTTTCAAATTTTTTTCTTCCTCTTTCACCTTCCCCCCTCTCCAAAACAGCAAGCAATCTGATATAGGTTATACATGTATAATCATTATAAACACAATTTCTATATTGATCACATTTTGAAAGAAAAATCACAACAAAAGGAAAAAAAACATGAGAAAGAAAAAGCAAACAAATAAACAAAAGGTGAAAATACTATGCTTTGATCCATATTCAGTATCCATAGTTCTCCCTCTGGATTCAGATGGCATTTTCTATCCCAAGTCTATTGGAATTGGCTGACTTTGCTAAAGATAACTAAAAGGAAAAAAGGCCCTATTTTTATAAAAATATTCATAGCTGTTTGATGTATTGTAGCAAAAAAAAAATTGAAAAAAACCCCACTAAAAGTGAGTGGTTGAACAAATAAATCAGATCAGATTAATGTAATGTATAATTATTGATATGAGAAAAATGCCTATGAAGAACACACAAAAAAACAGGACATCATCTACATGATGAGATGCAAATTTAGGTCAGCAGAACAAGAATAGCCAATGCAATAATTATAACTGAACATCACCAATAAAGAGCATGGTCCTTTCTAATGTTTAGAAAATATTTACAGAAAGCAAACATGTTAATATTATTCTCCCCCCCAACCCTTCTAAATGGGATCTATGATTTCTCCTAGATAGAGAACTACTATGTAGAATCTCCTTCTGCTAATGTTAACTATAAATTTATATGTAGCTATAAAGCTGCCTGGGTCACTGGGCCAGGATTACATGAGTACAGGTCAAACGTAGGACTTCAGATAAATTTGGGTCTTCTAAATTTTAGGGTTGGTCCTCTATCCATTGTACTATGTGGACCCTTTATTTTTATTTTGTTAAAATTCCTTTATTCCCGCCCTCAAGTAAATGCAAATTGCTTGAACGTGGGATTTTATTTGGAGATTAACACAATATATGGCTTGTATTTTGAGAGCACTAAATTTGTAGAAACAATAAATAACATCAAACATATTTTATCACATAGTTAAATATGCATCTTTTTTAATTTTTAAAATTTCCTTAAATTTATTTAAAAATTGTGATTAGATCATTTTTTTCCCTCTAAAATCATGTCAATTCCTTATCTTACCTCCTCTTGGTAATTCTGTATGAAGGTATGCCAGGCCTCTGGTAACAGAATGTGCCAAACGACAAGAGCTTACCCAGTCACTGGTATGAAGACTCAAATACTTGCACAAAGAACCCTTAATAGAAAATAGAAACAGTAAAATTAATTCTGTTACCATAAGTAAATATTGATTTTAAAAGATCTGCTTCAAGCAGTTTCTAGATTTGATTTTGTCAATATTTTTATATCAAAATCAGCTCAACAGACCATCTGTAAAGCTTTATAACATAATCATAAAGGATAAAGAAATATTTATTCTTAGATGTTTCTTTCAAAAAAAAAGCACATCATAGAGGAATGGAAGCTGAAGAGTCTATTAAAAAAGATCACACAGAAGCACTGGGAAGGAGAGGTTTTGTTATCTCTATTGAAATGAAGCATTTTAAAAACCATATTATAATAATAATGTCATAAAAGGTGTTAAAGGGAAAAGTGACTAAAGAAATGAGAAGTAGCTTCTTGGAACATTCTATTTCTTTTTTTTTTTACTGATACATGTGTGCTGCACTTATTTTTCACATAACTGACTATTTTTAATGGACTTAGAGACAAAAAGGAGAAAAATGCATTTACTGCAGTGGCTAATCAGCCACAAAAACCCAGGCAAGTATGAAAATAAATCACCTTGATCACACTGATTAGAAAAATGGGTGGGTGGAGTGGAGAAGAGCAAATTTATGGTGGGAGCACGAAGGATCTATACGATTGTATTCTTTGACATTTAAATTGTGTCTCATATCACTAGTATCTAAGACAGTCTCTAGAATTCAAAATCCATAACTGATTCTGTAAGAAGAATTTGTTTAAGGCTTATTTGTTCTATTACAAAGAATACTGAAATGAGGCTCTTGGCTCACCTATTATCTTGTCAATATCTCTTTTTAAAAGATTTAATTTGCAGTCTTACATATTTTACTATTCCTCAAGTATAAAAAAGTATTTTTGTTGTAATCTCTTTGATATAAGCACATAGTATGGGGGATTAATTAATCAATATTTTTTATTCCATTTATCAAGAAATAATTTTTAAAATTGTATTTTAAGTAAAAGGACAATTAGAATAAATTGTGTGTATAATTCTTAAATTAATAAGTGTCTTTATGTCTAAGAAAGTGTCTTTATGTCTCTCATTTCCTTTTATTATTAAGTACTTACATTGGGGTAATATTCCATCACTAACAAATATTCCATTCTTGCATCAGCAGTGAATCTTTCATCTCCAACAATGAAGCGAGCGATGTTATCATGGTCCATAAGAGGAATTCGATAAATGTTCCTTTCATTGATAAAATTTTGACGATTGGCAAAAGAAAAAACTTTTACAGCTACTGGACGCTCATCCAAGGAACCTTTATACACTGCTCCATATCGTCCCCGACCAATCAGCTGTGAATATTTAAATAAAGTCAGGGTAGTAATTCAAATGGAGTACATGATAACTGAATAATTACTCTTACCCAGTTATAAGAATCACATATTTGAGTAAATGTGTCTTTTATTTCTGTTTAATTTAATGATACCCAATAAGTAAGCAGCTAACTAAAATATCAATTTAAAGCTCATATAGAAGATGAGTGCTTTTCATAGAATCTATTGCCCAATCACATGCTTACAAACTGTACATTTCACAACTGAACTGTGCCACAGTCTTGCATAATAAACACAACAGCCATAACTATTTTGTTCTTATTTATAAAAGTCTATAGTGAATATTTTCCTCCTAAATTGTAAATATTGTTTTAACAATATAATTTTACCTTTTAAGAAAGTTAAAAATGTTTTCATGAGTATCTATCCTAAACTATTAATGTTTGACATCTACTAAAAGTTTTTAAATAATGGGAAATGCGGGGCAGTTAGGTGGCACAGTGGATAGAGCACCAGCCCTGAAGTCAGGAGGGCCTGAGTTCAAATCTGGTCTCAGACACTTAACATACCCTAGCTGTGTGACCCTGGGCAAGTCACTTAACTCCAACTGCCTCAGCAAAAAAGCAAAAAAAAAAAAAAAAAAAGTAATTGACTAAATAATGGGAAATGTCCTCCATGTATCATGAAATATTTAAATATATATTTTCATTTTTAATAATGACAGAAAGGGTTAAAATTATAGTGTTAATACATATTTATCTACTTAAAGTCTCATAAATGTTGGATCAAAAGTATTATTGTATAAGAATAAAGGAAGAATTGAACACTGCTTTTATAAACAAGAATTGAAAAGATAATTAAAAATAAATGAAACAAAAGGTTTTTGTTTTTGTTTTTTGCTGAGACAATTGGGGTTAAATGACTTGTCCAGGGTCACACAGATAGGAGGTGTTAAGTATCTGAGACCAGATCTGAACCCAGGTCCTCCTCACTTCAGGACGGTGCTCTATCCACTGCGTGAAACAAAAGTTTTTAATACTTTTTAAGACAATAAATAAGAAATGTTGTTTATCCCCACTTAGAAATTTCTTTCTTCACACTTCATGTATTGCTTTTTTGCTCATTTCTACTTCTTTTATATAGTTATATTTCATTTGAGTACTATATTTTCTTATCAAATGAAATAGAATTTGTAAAAAAATGCTTAGCAAAGTGCGTGGCACATAGTAGGTGGTTATATAAATGCTCAATCTCTTCCCTTTTCCACCCTTCTAGAATATAAAAGTAATCACAGGACTTATGGTTTAAAGTTTTGGGGGGTATTTAAATTGTCAAATTTGACTTTTATGATCATTTCTATGCTTTATTTGCTTTCTTCCTTCTAGTTGTGAAATGTACTTTATACTTTCTAATCTTTTAAATGATGGGACCTTTTATATTCAGGTCAAATATCCATTAGGAGCTTATTGAGGTATGCTGTAAAATGCAGGATGAATCCTATAGTTTGCCAACCTTCTTTTCTGATTTCCCAAAAATTCTTGTAAAAAATGGTATCCTCTGGTAATTAACTTTTGGGGTTTATGAAACTCTACACTATTGTGTTGAGCTGCTTTATCTAGTCTAGTCCTCTGATCTGGTTTTTCTATTTTTTAATCTAGTACAAAATAGTTTTTAATCACTGCTACTTTGGGGGCACATCTGAATGATATCACTAAATCTTAAGTTGAGTTAGGTAGTTTCATGATATTTTTTTAAGATATTGATATGGCCCAA
>JAJPUD010002535.1:178984-204545 GCA_023553655.1 Myrmecobius fasciatus
AGTTAGGTAGTTTCATGATATTTTTTTAAGATATTGATATGGCCCAACCATCAACACTCAATATGATACCAATCATTTTCATAAAGAAAATTTTATGATTGTATTTGCCAAGTCCTGAACATGTCTTGATCAAATAGATCACTTAATCAAATGCTCATTGATCTTATCGATTTCTATGTTCTCTATAACAAAGTAGATGGTAATCTTTTCTTATGATGAATAATCCTTGCCGTGGGACCAGACCATTTTTCTCTTCCTGTCATACATTTTTTTCATAACATCTTTTACTCCTATTTTTCAAGTTTCTCATTGATATAATCTGCTCACATCTACTATGAGACTACATTGCCCCCCTGTGGGAGGATTTTATATCTTGCAGTGATACAACAATGTCAGTATAATACTGGAATTAAAACGATAAAGCTTTGTTTCTGAGAAAAGATTAGGGTCAGAAAAGAAACATATAATTTCCTTAAAGCAATTCACCCCTATTTATTCCTCCTCCTTGTCCTAATACATTAGTATCATCTGTTTCAAGTATGCATACTGTTTCCACAAATGTTATAGACTATCCATGGAATAATATATCATAATTTGGAATATAGACATTCTTCATCCACTTTTTTTTCCTGTGTGTATGGTGAGGACATACTCTTTAGAAGGGTTACAGATCTCATCCAGAAGGCTCTGCATTGTTCTAGTCTTGATGTAAACAGTAAGATGTCATCTACAAACAGGAGCAATTGGGAACCTTCACCATCTACAGGAAATTCCTCTTCTCCTTGAACTCTATGCCTAATCTCCTCTATCACAAAATATTTGCTTTGGTGAACAAATTATTTCACTGCTTTATGTCTGCTTTGATGTTTATGATTAGAGGGCCATGGAACAAAGTTATCTCTTTTTATATCTTTCAAGGAATCTTAAATTCACTGCAGAGATGAGAGATCTTGTTGGAAAAGAGCCATTAAGATTACATTTTAACTATCAGCCTTTCTTCTGCACCCTCCAATCTATGTTGCCCAGCTCTGGAAAAGGAAACTTTCACTTTTTTTTTTTTTGGCCAGTAATCAGGTCTCTGTGCCATTTCTTGGGTCATCTCTACACCATGCTGCAGTATGTATATCCTGACCTCTTTATCCCCTTTCTGTGCTGTCATTCCCCTATCAGAATGTAAGCAAGGTCTGTCATTGCTTGTGCATCTTTAGTACTTTGTGATTCTTTCTTTTCCTCCCTTTCCTTTTTACTTTTAAATTGCTTAGAATATACATGCATATACATGCAGAAGAAAAAATGATTGACAAAAGATAATAATTGAAAACAAACAGTATAAACAATAACTGCTATAAAAATTCACAAGATAAAGAATCCATTTTTAGTTGGCACAATCAGAAAACACTTTCCAGAAAAAATGAAATTTCTTTATGTCTATATGCAAGATGTAATAAAATGAAGATCATTAGGATATGTCTTTTTTTTCTTAAAGAGAAAGGAGTAAAAAAATGATCTTAACAACATTCTTACCTCCAGAAGTTTTAGATTATCTAGGTCCAGAGATGGCTCTGAGGCTGCTGCTTCCATCATGTTCATACTGTGAAGACCCTGCTTACGGTCCCCTGTAGGCAAACATAGGATTTCTATTAAGGCCTAAAACAATAAAGCTATCATTTTTCTTTTTTAAAGGGGGGAGAGAAGTGTCTTTAATGAAGGTCTACAGAAGCAAAAATGAGAGCTAATATATCAGTTAGACAAAGGGACTTTGGGTAGCTATTATGTGAGTTGAGTTCTAGTAAACTGGTTCCCCCAATAGATTGTAATATGAAATCAGAAAAACCTTAAATTCTTAGTAAAATAAGCTCCAGGAGATCAGAGACCCTTTGGTTTTGGCATTTATATCCTAGTGATTATTACAGTGTTTCGTATGCAACAGTTGCTTAAAAAAAATTCATATCAAATTGAACTAAGTGGGTCTACATGATGAATCTAAATTAGCAAAGTCCTGAAACTCTACTATCTATGAAATGGGTAGTAACATTTTAAATCAAGAAAACCAGAAATAAAATTTTTTAAATCAATGAACTCTCTCTCCTTCAAAAGCATTGTCCTACCCCATTGGGAAAAAAAAGAAAAATAAAATCCTGTTAAAAACATGTATGGACAAGCAAAATAAATTTGTATAGTGACTTTTTTTAAAGTCCTATTTTGAAATCTTGAATCTTTTCCCTTAAAAAGGATGTGGTTAGCATATTTCATCATTAATTGTCTGGAATCAAAGTTGGTTACTACTCTGATCATGGTCCAAAGATCTGTCAAAGTTGTTTTTACATTACTACTATCATTATGTAACTTGTTCTCTTGGTTCTGTTTATTTCGCTCTGCTAATAGTTCATAAAAGTTTTCTCAGACTTCTTTGAAATTATTCTAACACATTTATATAGCGCAATTGTATTTTTTCTTCCTTAGGCCAGTTCAGATTAGAGTGAGGTTCAAGAGTCAGCTACTCCTTTGACCTTTTTTTCTTTATTTGCATGGATATCTATACACTCTCATTAAATGAAAGAAATTTCCTCTAAACTTTTTCTCCCTTTCCACTCCTATAATGTTTCACTTTCCCTTCTTTTCCATTCTTCTTTTAAGATTATCAAAGCATTACAGAAGACATTAAATTTTATTTTCTGTCTAATTAGTATTCTTCTATGAACCCTGATGAGGGTAGAGTTGAAAGGACACGTATTCATCTCTCCATATGAGAATGTAATCAATGTAACTTTTTTTAGTTTTTTATAATTATTTTTTCATTTATGCTCCATTTTGCTAGTTCATTTTATGTTTCTCCAATTCATGTTTGCACTTCATAGTTTCTATGCAATTCTTTTCATCAGCAATTGTTGGAAAGTCTTCTATTTCATTAAAGATCCCTTATCCTTGTAGGATTATACGCACTTTTTTTTTTTTGGATATAAGTCTAAATACAAAACTTTCTGTAATATTGTATTCCGAGGGTCAGCTAGGTGGTGCAGTGGATAGAGCACCAGCCCTGAAATCAGGAGGTCCCGAATTCAAATCTAGTCTCAGGCACTTAACATTACCTAGCTGTGTGACCCAGGGCAAGTCACTAAACTTCAACTGCCTCAGCTTTTTTCTATTTGGAGTTTGTTTTAGGAGGTGACCCTGATGGAGGCTATTTCTATTTTGTCTTCTGGTTTTAAGAGAATTGGGCCATTTTCTTTTCTTTTCTGTTTTTTAAATTAAAGCTTTTTATTTGCAAAACATATGCATGGGTAATTTTTCAACATTGATCCGTGCAAAGCTTTTTGTTACAAATTTCCCCCTCTTCCCCTCACTCCCTCCCCTAGATGGCAGGAAATTTAATACATGTTCATTATGTTAGAATACTTGGCAAATCTAATATATGTATACATATTTATAGTTATCTTGCTGTACAAGAAAAATCGGATCTACAAGGAAAAAAAAACTGAGAAAGGAAACATAATGCAAGCAAACATCAATAAAGAGCATAAAAATGTTATGTTGTGGTCCATATTCAGATCCTTCTCTCTGGTTGTATATGGCTTTCTTCATCACTGAACAATTGGAACTTCTTTGAAACATCTTATTGTTGAAGAGAACCATGTCCTTCAGAATTGATCATCATAGTCTTATTGTTGCTGTGTACAATGATCTCTCCTGTGTACAATGTCTGCTCATTTCGCTCAGCATCAGTTCATGCAAGTTTCTCCAGGCCTTTCTGAAATCATCCTGCTGGTCGTTTCTTACAGAACAATAATATTCCATGACATTCATATACCATAATTTATTCAGCCCTTCTCCAATTGATGAGCATCCATTCAGTTTCCAGTTTCTAGCCACTACAAAAAGGGCTGCCACAAACATTTTTGCACATGTGGGTCCCTTTCCTTTCTTTAAGATCTCTTTGGGATACAGGCTCAATAGAAACACTGCTGGGTCAAAGGGTATGCACAGTTTGATAACTTTTTGAACATAGTTCCACATTGCTCTCCAGAATGGTTGGATCTATTCACAGTTCCACCAACAATGTATCAGTGTCCCAGTTTTCCCACATCCCCTCCAACATTTGTTATTATCTTTTCCTGTCATCTTAGCCAATCTGACAGGTGTGTGGTGGCATCTCAGAGTTGTCTTAATTTGCATTTCTCTGATCGACAGTGATTCGGAGCACCTTTAGTTTTAATTTCATCATCTAAAAATTGTCTGTTCATATCCTTTGACCATTTATCGATTGAAGAGTGCCTTGAATTCTTATAAATATGAGTCAATTCTCTATATATTTTAGAAATGAGGCTTTATCAGAACCCTTAAATGGTAAAGATGATTTCCCAATTTACTGTTTTCCTCCTAATTTTGTCTGCATTAGTTTTGTTTGTACAAAACCTTTTAAATTTAATATAATCAAAATTATCTATTTGGGGTTCAATCAAGAGTTCCAGTTCTTCTTTGGACACAAATTCCTTCCTTCTCCACAGATCTGAGAGGTAAACTATCCTATGTTCCTCTAATTTGCTTATAATGTCACTCTTTATGTCTAAACCATGAACCCATTTAGATCTTATCTTGACATGTGGTGTTAGGTGTGGGTCAAGCCCTAATTTTTTCCATACTAGTTTCCAATTTTCCCAGCAGTTTTTGTCAGATAGTGAGCACTTATCTTAAAAGCTGGGGTCTTTGGGTTTATAAAACACTAGATTGCTATAGTTATTGCCTGGTTTGTCCTGTGATCCTATCCTATGCCACTGATCGACTATTTTATTTCTTAGCCAGTATCAAATGGTTTTGATGACCACTGGTTTATAATATAATTTTAGATCTGGTACAGCAAGGCCACCCTCATCAGCCTTTTTTTTCATTAATTCCCTTGAAATTCTTGACCTTTTGTTCTTCCAAATGAACTTTTCTACTATTTTTTCTAGATCTGTAAAATAATTTCTTGGGAGTTTGATTGGTATGGCACTAAATAAGTAAATTAGTTTGGGTAGTACTGTCATTTTTATTATATTTGCTCGACCTACCCACTACCCAAGTGCCATGAGCACTTAATGTTTTTTGAACTGATTAGGCCTGATTTTATTTGTGTGGAAAGTGTTTTGTAGTTTAGTTTGTATAGTTCATGACTGTTCCTTGGCAAATAGATTTCCGAATATTTTATACTATCGACAGTGATTTTGAATGGAATTTCTTTTTGTATCTCTTGCTATTGAACTTTGTTGGTAATATATAAAAATGCTGATTTATGTGGATTTATTTTGTATCCTGCAATTTTGCTAAAGTTGTGAATTGTTTCTAGTAGTTTTTTAGTTGAGTCTCTAGGGTTCCCTAGGTATACCATCATATCATCTGCAAAGAGTGATAATTTGGTTTCCTCATTACCTACTCTAATTCCTTGAATCTCTTTTTCTTCTCTTACTGCCAAAACTAACATTTTTAATACAATATTAAATAGTAATGGTGACAGTGGGAAGCCTTGTTTCACCCCTGACGTTATTGAGAATGGTTTTAGTTTGTCTCCATTACATATGATGCTTGTTGATGGTTTTAAATAGATGCTACTGATCATTTTAAGGAAAAGCCCATTTATTCCTATACTCTCTAGTGTTTTTAATAGGAAAGGGTGTTGGATTTTATCAAATGCTTTTTCTGCATCTATTGAGATAATCATATGGTTTTTGTTGGTTTGGTTATTAATATAATTAATTATGCTGATAGTTTTCCTAATGTTGAACCATCCCTGTATTCCTGGTATAAATCCTACTTGGTCATAGTGTATTATCCTGGGGATGACTTTCTGTAATCTCATTGCTAATATCTTATTTAAGATTTTTGCATCAATATTCATTAGGGAAATTGGTCTATAGTTTTCATCCTATCTGGTTTAGCTATCAGCACCATATCTGTATCATAGAAGGAATTTGGTAGTACATCTTCTTTCCCTATTTTTTCAAATAGTTTATATAGTATTGGAATTAATTGTTCTTTGAATGTTTGGTAGAATTCATATGTAAATCCATCTGGCCCTGTAGATTATTTTCTTAGGAAGCTGATTAATAGCTTTTTCTATTTCTTTTTCTAAAATGGGGCTATTTATTTCCTCTTCTGTTAACCTGGGCTTTTTTTTGTTCACTTGAAGCATAATAGATTCTGCTCCAGCCCTTGACCTTCACTCTGTATGTATCTCTATGTTTTAGATGTGTTTCTTGTAAACAACGTATTGTAGGATTCTGGCTTTTAATCCAGTCTGCTATCTACTTCCATTTTATGGGAGAGTTCATCCCATTCACATTCACAGTTAAAATAACTAATTCTGTATTTCCTGCCATCTTATTTACCCAAGTTATGTTTTACTCTTTCCTTTTCCCTTTCTCACTTCTCCTCTCCCCCGTATTTTGCTTTTGATAACCACCTCCTTCAGACAGTCTTCCCCCCTTTAGAACTCCTCCCCCTTTTTTACACCTCTCCCCTAATTCTTCTATTTTTCCTTCTATTAGGCTATCCCTTTCTTTTCCTCCTTTCCCTCTTATTTCCCTAGAAGGAGGGACAAGTTTCTCTGTGAAACTGAATGTGTCTGATATACTTTTTTAGAGCCCAATCTGATGAGTAAGATTCACACAATGCTCAACCCCCTCCCTTCTGTCCCTCAATTATATTAGGTTTTCTTTGTCTCTTCATGAGATTTTGCCTTATTTTTACCTCTTTTTTAAACCTTATTTTACCTCCTTTTCCCTCTTTTTCCAGTATGATAGCCCTTCCAACTCTAGTTTCTTTTTCATATTATCAATATAAAATCAAATTACACCCCCTTCTTTAAGTATACCCATAGTAGAAATATAGTTCTCAAGAGTTCTTTGCTTTTTACCTTTTTCATGCTTCTCTCTTTTTTTTTCCTTTTTGATGAGGCAATTGAGGTTAAGTGACTTGCCCAGGGTCACACAGGTAGGGAATGTTAAATGTCTGAGACCAAATTTGAACTCAGGTCCTCCTGACTTCAGGGCTGGTGCTCTATCCACTGCGCCACCTAGCTGCCACCCCTTTTTATGCTTCTCTTGAGTTCTGTGTTTGGAGGTCAAATTTTTTGTTCAGATCTTGTCTTTTCATTAGAAATAGATGAAATTCACCTATATCATTAAATGTCCATCTTCTTCTTACCTGGAAGATAATGCTCATTCTATCTGGACAGCTTATTCTTGGCTGTAATCCAAGTTCCTTTGCCTTTTGGAATATCTGATTCCAGGCCCTTCGATCCTTTAATGTGGAAGCTGACAGATCCTGGGTGATTCTAATTACAGTTCCTTGGTATTTGAATTGTTTTTTTCTAGTTGCTTGCAATATCTTTTCCTTGGTGTGATAGTCCTGAAATTTAGTCACAATATTCCTTGGGGATTTAATTTTGGGGTCTCTTTCAAGAGGTGATCATTGAATTCTTTCAGTGGCGATTTTACCTTTTGATTCTAAAACATCAGGGCAGTTTTCTTTCATGATTTTCTAGAAGATAGTGTCTAGGTTCTTTTTTTCATCATGGCTTTCAGGAAGTCCAATAATCCTTAGATTGTTTCTCCTAGATCTATTTTTCCAGGTCAGTTGTTTTTCCTAGGAGACATTTCATATTTTCTTCTATTTTTTTCATTTTTTTTTGTTTTTGTTTGATCCTTGAAGTCTTATTGAGTCATTTACTTCCATTTGTTCAATTCTAATTTTTAATGTATTATTTTCTTCAGTTACCTTTTTTTTTTTTAGCTCCTTTTGTAACTGGCCAGTTGAATTTTTTGGTTCATTGCAGTCTTTTTCCATTTCACCAATTTTGTTTTTCAGTGAATTGGTGTCTTTTTCATATTTCTTTTGTAGGGCATTATATGCTTTTTCCATTCCTTCTTGCAAAGATCTCATTTCATTTCCCCATTTTTCTTCTAACTCTCTTTTAAGATTCTTTATGCAGTCTTCCAGGAAAGCCTTGTGAAATGGGGACCAGGTCATGTTTCCCTTTGTGGCTTCTTCTGGAGTTGCTTTACCTTTAGGAACCTCAGGATCTGAGGACTGTTCTATCTGCATAAAAGCTGTCTATGGTGAGAGTTCTATTCTGTTTTTTATTCATTTTTTTTAAAAGCTTGAGGTCTGTTTAAAGCAGAGGAGTTGCTTTAATTTGACCTGGGGCAATTTGGCTGGGCTGTTTGGGCTAGGTTGGGGTTTGCAGTGGGTTACAATCTACATTTTACAAAAGGCAGATCTGCCAAAGCACCTGCCTGCAATTAGGAGAGGGTGGCCCAAGAGCCTCAGATAGACTTCCCAGGTGCTTAGAATCTGCCATGCTGAGTCCCAGCCCTGTCTTCCTGCCCTCTCCCGGAAGCTGCAGTCTGAGCTTGACAAACTGACCAACTCCCTACTTGTCTGAAACAGACCTGCTCGGAAGCTCTTCCAAGGTAGCTTCTTCTGGGAATGTGTTGTAGTCCAAATATTTGGGGGAGCTTTGACTCCAGAACCAGTTTAGAGACTTAATCTGCTGTTGGTTTGAGAGAAGGTCAGAGGAGATCACAGAGAATCGTGTCTTCACTCAGCCATCTTGGCTCTGCCCCCCAATTGGGCAGTTTTCTTTCGAGATTTCCTGAAACTGGATGTCTAGACTCTTTTTTTTTTTTTGGTTGTAATTTTCAGGCAGTTCAATATTTATTAATCCCCACCCCCCAATCTGTTTTCCAGGTCAGTTGTTTCGCTATCAGATAATTTTTCTTTCTTTCTTTCTTTCTAATTTTCAGTCTTTAGAATTTATTTTCATGATTCTTGTCATAAAATAACTGGCTTCTATTTAGTCAGTTCTAATTTTCAGGCAGCTTTTTTCCTTAGATAAGTTTTTATAATTAAAAGTTTGATAATTAAATTCTCTTTCTAATTATTTCCTTCATATCTCATTTCTTTTCCATTTTTTTCCTTTAGTGATCTTACTTTATTTATAGAGGCATTTAAAAAAAAAAAAAAAAAAAAACTCTTGTTAAATCTCTTCCAGGAATTCTAATTTAATTTGTGCCCAAGAATCTGATTTATTTTGAGGCTTTTCTTGTATCCCTTTTAAAGTCATTTTCTTCTGGGTTTTCATCTTGAGCATCCCCATCACCATCATAGCTTTTCATGGTGGAATTCTTTTTTGTTTGCTCATTCTTCTAACCTCCTGACTCAAAACTTTATGTTAGGGCCATGCTCTGCATATGTTTAGGGAATACTAGGCTGGTCCTGCTGCTCTTTCTTGAATGCTGTATTGTTCTAGGTTCTCAGGAAAAGCTTAAGCAGGGAACCCAAAAGCTTTCAGTGTTCCCAAAATGGTCCTATCTAGGACAAAGTTTGATTACTGCCTCTCTCTTGGACTGAGTTCTGCAAATTCTTGATATGATTTTGGGTTTGAGCAATAAGTTGGCCTTACCCTTAAGTTGACAAGTTTCTCTTTTCCTTCTAATTACTGTGTATAACTGTATCTCTGCACCTGTTTATATTCCCCATAATCCCCTTAACTCCAAAGCATAGACTGGATTAAAATATGAACTCACTGAGCATCAGTTCATGCTCAATTTTATTAAGTTCATACCTCCTAATATAAGAGTTTTGCCTATGTTAGGAACTTAATAAATATTTGCTGAGTGGTAGTGATTGTGAATAAAAGATTGATTAAATGTAAACGAAAGTTTACCTGCCAGCATCCTATATCCAAAGAATAAGGCAGCTATCAAAACAGCTAATACAGAGACTGATGCCAGGGCAATTACTATTGTCTCATCTCGACGAAATGAATGAGGAGGACCTGAGAGAAAACAAAACAGAAACTGTTATACTATATTTTAAAAGAAGATATGTTCTTGTAAAGTAATAAATTCTTTTTAAAAAACTAAGTAGAAAATCAATTAAATTCTTATTCTTAAATTGTATTAAAATCCTACAAGAACAAAAACAATTACAAGAAAAAGAAATTATCTTAAAAAAATCATGGCCTTCTATGGCATTAAAAACATAAATAAATGGAAAACCAATAAATTAGTAATAAAATACATTTAAAAAAAAACCCTACCATAAATTTTCTTGTAAAAGGTTGGAAAACTGACAGATGTTAGGTAGGGTTCTAGATAATCAAAAATCAGGGAGGACTATGTAAAATGACAACAAAAATATGTATGTAATTCTCATCTAATAAGTCAATATTGTTTGAGAGGAAGTTGGTAAGATATGAATTATAGAAACAACTAGGAAATTCAAGGGAATCAATGCTGGAAGAAGCGTCAGTGGCTGTCATACACATATAAAATGACCATTTAATCGCTATCATACTCCCAGGGATAAAGGATCCATAAGTGGCTGGCTGTTTTGACAATGGAGTTCAGAATCAAAGGATCACAGAATGAGATAAAAGGAATCTTAGTGATCATTTAAATTAACTCCTTTATCATACAGATGTTAAAACCTTGATTTGAAAATACTGAATTGGCCAAGATTATACAACTACCAGTGACAGGATTAGAAGATAAGTGTGCTGGATCCCAATCCAGTGTGTCTTTGCAATGTTAGTGTGAAATGCAGGATAGCAGCAATAATTACTTTCATGTTTTTCCTTTTGAAAATTACCTGTCATCCAAGCTTTTGAGACAAGAACTTATTATTTGACAAAAACTGCTGGGAAAAGTGTAAAGTAATCTGGTAGAAACATGGAACAAATCAAGATTTATAACATTTACCAAGATAGAGTCAAAATGAGCAAAGGATTTAGATATAAAGAGTGGTATCATAAGCAAGGAAAAGTTATCTGTCAGATATACAGAGAAGGGACAAATTTATGACGAATAAGAGATAAGAGAGCACTGCAAGATATAAAATGGACAATTCTGACTATATTAAAAAGTTTTTACACAAACCCAAAGTAACCAAAATTGAAAAGAAAACAAAGCTGGGGAACCATTTAAAAAAAAATAAAAGCTTTTTATTTTCAAAATATATACATTGGATAATTTTCAACATTCACCCTTGCAAAATCTTGTATTCCAAATTTTTTCTCTCCCTTCCCCCAACTCCTCCCCTACACAGCAAGTAATCCAATATATGTTAAACATGTGCAATTCTTCTATACATATTTCCACAATTATCTCACTGCATAGGAAAAATCAGATCAAAAAGGGAAAAAAAATGGGAAGAAAGTAAAATGCAAGCAAACAACAACAAAAAAAGTGAAAATATTATGTTGTGATCTACATTCAGTTCCCATAGTCCTCTCTCTGAGAGCAGATGGCTCTTTCTTTCCACAAGAATTATCTCATTGTTGAAAAGAGCCAAGTAGGGAACCAATTTTTATATCAAATTTTTCTGATAAAGGCCTCATTTCTTAAATATATAGAGAACTGAGTCAAATTTACAAGAATACCAATCATTCTCCAATTCTGATCCCCCCCCAATGGTCAAAAGATAAACAGGCAATTTTCAGAGTAAGAAATCATAACTATCTATAGTCACAGGAAAAAAAAAAAGCCCATTCTCTAAATCATTACTGACTAGTGAAATGCAAATTAAAACAACTCTGAGATACTACCTCACATCAGATTGGTTAATGGGACAGAAAAGAATTGGAAATTGAGGGGATGCCCATTAATTGGGGAATGGTTGAACAAGTTGTGATACGTAATTGTAATGGTATACTATTATATTATAAGAAATGATGAGCAAGTGATATCAGAAAAATGTGGAAAGGCTTACACGAACTGATACAAAGTTAAGTAAGATTCAGGAAAACACTATACATAGTAACAACAACTTGTGCTATGATCACTTATGATTGACTTAGTTCTTCTCAGTAATAATGATTCAAGACAATTCCAAAAGATTCATGATGAAAAACATTATCCACCTCCAGAGAAAGAATTTATGGAGTCTGCACACATATTGAAACATAATCACTTTTTTGGTGGTTTTTTTTTTTTCTTTTGGTCTGTATTTTCTTTTATATAATGATTAACACAGAAATATGCTTTACATGATTCCACGTGCACAACCCATATTAAATTGCTTACTATCTTAAGGAGAGATGAAGTAGAGAAAGGGAGAGAACTTGGAACTCAAAAATTTAAAAAAATGAATGTTAAAATTTGTTTTTTGTGTGTAATATTTTCTGTAACATTATTCAAAAATTATCTTGAACTCCCCACTCAAGAAATTATTATTCTCCATTCCACTGTATTTTGGAATGGCATGAATATGAAAAGTGGTTAACCAAGGAAAGTTAATGACCTCAAAATCCTGGACATGATGATGCTCATTAAAGGACTTACTTACACTGAAATGGGAAAATTGTATTTATATAATTTGATACCTAAAAGTTGGAAACACTATCACTAAGATACATTTTAGCTTTGAATTTTATGATGTAATCTTTAATTTCTGTAGTCCTTGATTTGAGAAAGTTAGTAATTGGGATCAGATTTTCAAAGAATGACATCAAGAAAATTACAAAGGAAGAAATAATTTTGAGGTTGATCAGGAAAGATAACTATCTTTCTAAAAAAACGTATTCTGGGGCAGCTAGGTGGCACAGTGGATAGAGCACCATCCCTGAAGTCAGGAGGACCTGAGTTCAAATTTGTTCTCAGACACTTAACATTCCCTAGCTGTGTGACTCTGGGCAAGTCACTTAACCTCAATTGCCTTAGCAAAAGGCAAAACAAACAAACAAACCATATTCTTTGGTATTGCTGTCAAAAAACAAAGATCAGAATCAGTAAACCATGGGATTTGATCTAGGTGAATTATTTGCATATGGTTTCTTTTCCTCTATAAAAAAATCAAGCAGTTGTATCTTAATTACTCCTATTTCCAAATGAATGAGATTTGATCTTTGAAAAGGCTTAGAATTAGAAGTGTCTCTACTAATGTGCCTTTCTATTTAATTGAATATATTTTAATACACAAACCAAATACAGAATATGTTTTCCATTTTTATGTTAAGCTTCTTCCTATGAAAACAATTTCTAGGCAGTATTTCTATACAAACAGTCTTAAAAATTTTTTTTTTCTGTTTTACTTCTATGTTGATTAATCAAGATTTATGCTTTGGTGTTGACTGCTTTTCTCATTTATTTGGTTAGGTTTCTATTGGAAAATGGTAATAGTTAAGTAGTTATGAGGTGAAGTGATGAAAGCCTGCATCAAGGCAAGGGGCTGTATCAGAGAAGAGAAGGGCCCATATGAGAGTAAATTTGTAAATGTTAAACCATTTAAGTTATTGGTTGGACTGATATACAGTTAGATATGCCTCTAATCTAAACCCTAACTCTTCATAACTCCTTAACTCTTCTTTATATGTTACGAATTCTCCTATTTCATTTTTGATACTGCTAAATTTAGTTTTGATTAAAGTATTTAGAAAAATAAAAATTTTCCCCAAGGATTGCTTTGGCTGAATCCCCCAAAATTTTTGCATGTTGCCTCACGGTTCAGCTTTTTTTTTTTTAAACTAAAACTATCTATTGCTTTTATGACTTATTCTTTGACTTACCAATTTTTTTTTGGATTAAGTTACTTATTAAATTTTAATCTTTTCTTTCACAGTTCTTTATTAAATATAATTTTTATTGCATTGTGGTCAAAGAGAATGTCTAATATTTCTGCTTTTCTGAAATTGTGAAGTTTTTATACTGAAATACTTAGTTAATTTGGTAAAAGTAGACCATATTGCATAAATACATATACATGATGCTTTTTATTTCCATTTAATAACTACCAGAGAAGAATCATTAGAAAAATTCTGTTGTTACTTTATTTTTCTTTCTTTAATTAAATCAATTAATTTATTTAATAATTATATTATTCTTATTTAAATTTAAATTAATTTGAAATTAGAAAATTAAAAATTTAAAAAAGCATTTAAATCTAATTTAAATTGATCTAGTTTTAAAAAGGGATACACTGGACTAACCTACCATCATAATTTGACTATTTTCCCCTATAACTTATTTAGCCTCTTCTTTAAATATTTAGAAGCCAAGGCATTTGGTGCATAATAGTGCATGTATAAAAAATTGATATTAACTCATTGTCTATAGCCCAGTTTCTTAAACAGTAGTTTAAAACCCCATTTTGGGCCTTGTAACTGAATGTGAGGGTCATGAAATTATGATTCATTATCAGCAAATGTTTGATTTATATACCTATTTTATATGCCTTATACCCAGGTCACATAAAAGTTTCTCAGGTGAAAAGGGGTTACAAGTAGAAAATATTTAAGAAGCTCTGTTCCATGGTACCTTTCAACAAAGTGTAGTTTCCTTGTTTATCTTTTTAAATCAATTATAATCATGCTGTTACCTTGTCTGGGATCATGACTGCTAACCTTGATTTTTTTGTTTGTTTGTTTAGCTGAAGCACAACAGATTTAGCCCTATTTCTTTACTTCCAAGCTGTAATAGTCTATTTGTATAAAGTGTGTTTTGTGTAAACCAAATGTTGAGTTCTGATTTCTAATCTATTCTGCTACCCTTTTCTGTTTTATAGATATTGATTTCTGTTTCATCTCATTTACATTTATAGTTATGATTATTCATTTTATATTTCCATCTATCCTATTCTGTGTTTGCCTTTTATTTCCTTGCTATTTCCACTTTACAAAGATGAAGAGGATCATGGGAGAAAATCATGTTTGGCTCTAGTGCTTTATGCTTAATGTAGTTTGCTTCTGATCCCATGTCTTTTCTCTTCCCCTCATCTAGATACCAATCACAGGCTCTTACTATTTCTTCACAATTTCCCTCTTTGAATGTACAGTTTTGCTTATGACTAGTCACTCCTTGGATATGCCCTCCCTCTTACTAGTGTGTCTCCCTGTTCCTTTCTCTTTCCCTGTTGAATTCTATAGTGTTCTATCTAGGAATCATGTGGTTCAAGTGAATATTTTCAGTTGAAAGTCATTTTCAAAGTGATATCTACTCCATCAATCACTTTTTTGTTTCAATAGAATTCTATTTTGAGCATTCCAATTATATGAACTTCTCTATTTGGTGCTCTTTTTATATCTTTTATAAAATGCCTTTGGGGGGAACTATGCTTCTTTCCCTTAGGATTTTTTTTTTTTTTTTTTGCTGAGGCAATTGGGGTCACACAGCTAGGAAGTGTTAAGTGTCTGAGACCAGATTTGAATTCAGGTCCTCCTGACTTCAGGGCTGGTGCTCTATTCACTGGGCCACCTAGCTGCCCCTTTCCCTTAGGATTTTAAGAATGGGGAAAGATTTCAACATATACATTCAAATCCTCAAGTATGAGGCTAGAGTTTGGTGTAGAGAGAAGACTGTTCTTCAAGTACTGCATTCTTTCAGAAAGGAGAGGGAATTACTTAGGAACAAGAAAGATGGCTGCCACATGTATCTGGATAAGATAAATAGATATAGAGTGAACCTCAAAGAAGAAGGGAATCTTTATTTTTATTTATTTATTTATTTTTATTTGCAAAACATATATATGGGTAATTCTTCAACATTAACCCTTACAAAGCTTTCTGTTACAAATTTTTCCCCCCTACTCCCCACCCCTCTCCTAGATGGCAGGATATCCACTACATGCTAATTAGGTTAAAATACTTGACAAATCGAATATATGTATACATATTTCCACACATCATTGTTGTGCAAGAAAAATCAGATAAAGGAAACACAATGCAAGCAAACATCAATCGAGAGCATGAAAATGTTCTGTTGTGGTCCACATTTCATACCCCTCTCTCTGGGTATATATGGCTTTCTTCAGTGAACAATTGGAAGTGGTTTGAAACATTTCATTGTTGAAGAGAGCCATGTCCATCAGAATTGATCATCATATAGTACTGTTGTTGCCCTGTATAATGATCTCCTGGTTCTGCTCATTTCACTCAGCATCAGTTCATGCAAGTCTCTCCAGGCCTCTCCGAAATCGTCCTGCTAGCTAGTCGTTTCTTACAAAACAATAATATTCCATAATATTCATATATCATAATTTATTCAGCCATTCTCCAACTGATGGGCATTCATTAAGTTTCCAGTTTCTAGCCACTATGAAAAAGGCTGCCACAAACATTCTTGCACATGTGGGGCCCTTTAAGGAGGGAATCTTTAGAGATGAAGACAGGCAAAATCTGAGAGTGACAATGATAACTAAGGAATATGTCTACAATTTTATGGATCCCACTCCTAATAAACTGTTTTATAATCCACTGAGGCAAAAATTAATTGAATGAAGCTGAGTGTTTAGAGCAAAAAATGAATTTTAGTGCTCATATAATCCAACCTTTTCATTCCATAAATGATCTTTCCCCCCTCTCTCTGTATGTATATGTTCAGTTGTCTTAAATTATTTATTGGATATAAGATTTGACAGATGTAATTATTTGATGGATGGATTTCTATCACTGTCATAAAAGTATTCCTAATGCATAGATCTTAATATCTCACTCTTGCCTAGTACATATAGGCACTGTGTTGGGTGATAGGGGAAAAGGGAGGTCATGCCAAAGTTCAGACAAGACATAAACTTTTCCATAAGTTTTTACTATCTACAAAAGCTTCATTTATTAAGAAATCCAAGGACTTCTACAGCCTGATACCATTCTGCCTTTCTGGACTTAAATGCTAGTCTGACAATAGCTTCATTTATATAGTATTTTAAGATTTACGATGTGCTTTATATATCTTATCTCATTTGATCCCCATGACAACTCTGTTAAGTTACTATTGTTATCATCTCCATTTTACAGGTGAGGAAGTTAAATTACTTGCCCAGGGTCACACATCTATTAAATGTCTGAGGTGGAATGCAAACTATTTCTTCCTAACTGTAAATTTCACAACAGTGCTATGCTGTCTTTCCGACAAGTTATCTGGTCTGTTTGGCCCAAGACATGACTGTTAAATGTTTATTAAATTGGTCATTAAACTAGATTGTTTGCCATCCATCAGAAATGACTTTCATCTTTCCAGATCCAAGTCTCTAGTTATTCACATCATTTTCTATTTCTAGAAATTTTTTCTTGAAGTGAAAATTCATTATGATGAGCATTTAAAATGAAGTCATAAGTTCATGGATTCAAAGGGTAACAGCCTAAGCATGGAGGCAGCATAGTAGAGTAGAAAGAATACTGTAACTAAGAGTAAGAAGACCAGATGCTGGCTCTATTACTACAAGCTGTCTGATCTTGGAAAAGTTATTTATTTTCTTTTGTGCTCAGTTTCTTTTCTGGAAAATAATTTCTGGGGGTAATTTCCAGATCTAAGTCTGTTGAGTCTGTTATAGAAAAGTAAATGTAAATCTTAAATGTAGCTCAAAGAACTAAACCTACCAAAGCCATCCAGTTTTATACAGCTAAGTATGTTAGGAGAGGTAGGCCATGACAAAGTTTAGGTAAGACATAATAATGCCTGCCTTCAAGAAATTTATAGTCCAGTCACTTAAAAAAAGGTCTAGTTTTCTTAAAGCAGTTCCATCAAGTTTACCTTAGTGTCCTGTATTTAAGTTATAATTCAATGTTTTGTCAGCTCTATTTTAGGAAGGACAGAACAAAAAATTGAGGTTAATACAAAGAATAAAAAACAGGGCAAATGAAAAATTGTATAGCATCACACTTTTAGGAGAAAACTATATGCAAGGCTATTTTTAGTTTATTGATTTTTAATATACATTGTTTTATGAATTATTTTGGGAGAGAAAAATCAGAGCAAATGGGAAAAACCATGGGAGAGATAAAAATACAGGAAAAAGAAGTGAACATAGCATGTGTTGATTTATATTCAGTCTCCTTAGTTCTTTCTCTGGTTGCAGATGACATTTTCTGTCCAAAGTCTATTGGGATTCCTTTGGATCACTGTAACTACTGAGAAGAACCAAGGCTTTCATAGCTGATCATAGCACATTTTTGCTGTTATTGTGTACAATGTATTCCTGGTTCTGCTTGTTTCACTCAGCATCAGTTCATGTAAATCTTTCCAGGCCTTTCTATAATCATCTTGTTCCTCATTTTTTATAGAATAATAATATTCCATTTCCTTCATGTACCACATCTTGTTTAGCCATTCTCCAATTGATGGGCATCCATTCAATTTCCAATTCTTTGCTACCATAAAAAGAGCTGCTACAAAATGTGGGTCCTTTCCCCTCCTTTATGATTTCCTTGGGATACAGACCCAGTAATGGTACTGCTGAATCAAAGGATATACACAGTTTTAAAACCCTTTGGGCATAGTTGTAAATTGCTCTCCAGAACGGTTAGATCATTTCACAACTCCACCAATGATGCATTAATGTACGTTTTCCCACATCCCCTCCAACATTTATCATTATTCTTTCCTGTTGTCTTAGCCAATTTGAGAGGTATGAGGTGGTACCTCAGAGTTGTTTTAATTTGCATTTCTCTATATATTCTCCAAATAACTATTTGGAACATTTTTTCATATAACTATAAATGGCTTGAATTTCATCATCTGAAAAGTGTCTATTCATATCCTTTGACCAGGCTTTTTTTTTTTTTTAAATAAAACTATTTCTACAATATAAGCCACAAACTTCTAGTGTAATGTAAATTATAGGAAGGAGTATAATCCTACACAGTTTACAAAGCTTTAAAATATGCAAAATTATTAAGCCTATTCATATGAGCAAATGTAATAATTTGTTTTATAAGTCATTTTCATTTAATGTTACTATGTGTAAAAACGAGTTAGTTTATAACTGCTGTGCCTTAATATTAAGTGCTAATCTTGAGCACAGAATAATGATCACAATTCAAGGCTTGCTTTTCATTGCTATTATAAGACTTCTCACATTTTACAATATCTCAATCCTAACAATAGTTACCGGGAAGTACCCTAGTATGACTGGGAATATTATGCCATCACTTTGTAAAATTCAAAGAAGACAACTAGGTACAAAACAAATTTATCCATGTACTTCTTGGATTAAACAATTTTGGCTTAGTGACCTTTCTTTTTCAGTTCTGTGTTCTAATCCAGATTCTATCATGAGTCTCATAACTATAGACTCAAGGTTATGTGATCTTGGGTAAAACACTTATCTCTCAACCTCAGTTTCTTAATTTGTAAAATTACAGAACTGGGCTAGATAATTCCTGTGTAGCTCAAAAAATCCAATGATTCTGTATACCAAGTGAAAAACAATCACCAAAAGCACAAAGTAAAACTATCTTTTTTTTTTTTTTGGGTGGGGCCTCAGTTAGCCTCTCAGCACTAAACAGCAAGGCAAATAATTGAAATAATGTTTCTTACGTTATAATTCCACTAGCTAGATATACAAGGAAAATTAACACTCAAATAATTTCTTTAGGGTAAACTGAATGCAGAAAACTGAAGTAGAATTAAATGACTTGCGGGCAGCTAGGTGGAGCAGTGGATAGAGCACCAGCCCTGAAGTCAGGAGGACCTGAGTTCAAATCTGATCTCAGACACTTAATACTTTCTAGCTGTGTGACCCTGGGCAAGTCACTTAACCCCCAATGCCTCCAAAAAAAAAAAAAAAAAAAGAATTAAATGACTTGGAAAAGCTTCTGGAAACCACAACAGTAGAGAGAACATTCTAAAAGGGTGACAAAGAGGAAGGAGAAGACACTTTGGGAATAGATGTTTGGGTCTGACTACCAGTTTAATAGGAAAACAGCAAACAAGTTCTTTAAGGAGCTCCATATTCAAGGATAATATTTATGTGAATACTGATAAGAAAGATCTGTTTATTAGAACAGCAGTCACTTCAGTCATATTCACATGGGCAAACTACTCTTAAGTGATGAAATGTTCACATTATGAAAGAAAGGAGGCAATAATGGTTGGAATACACAGTAGAATAATAGAATGCTTCTTCTTAAGAAGGTTCAGGTTTCATGTAGAAAAAAACAATAAACAAGATAAGACCTTCAAAAGTGATGCCAGAGTTAAACTCTCAATTATACATTGCCCAAGGAGAAAAATATGAAATCTCTAAGAGCTCAGAGTTAGACAGAAAGTCATTCCACGCTGCCAAAGTGGTTAAGTAGAAAATGCAACAATGATGTGGCTTTCAGTTATGGGGAAATGAAATTCACTTTGAACATTTAGACAAAGGAGAATGAAGATGGTACTCACATCAGTAATTTAGTTGACCCACATGGTCTGTGCAAGGTTATAGTGTGATTAAGGTGTTATAAGAAAGCAGAAGAGATAAGAAACTAAGATTATGACTCAGGAAAACAGAGAACATCCAATGTCTGTTTATCACCATCGATCCAGACTCTCATTTTCTTTGATTTCTCACTCTTCCTCACCCCACATATACAATTCATCAGTCAGAAGATGAATATTAATAAACACCTACTATGTGCCAGGCACTGTGCTAAGTGTTGAATCATTTACCACACAATGTCAGTTCTATCTCCACAATAGCTCTTGCATCAATTCCCTTCTCTCTATTTACATGGCTACTACCTCATTTCAGTCACTCATTACTTTTCACCTGGACCATTTTATTGGCCTAATTGGTTTCTCTATCTCAACTCTCTCATCATTATAATCCATTCTATAAAAAATTCCCAAAATAATTCAGTTCTGAATATTTTGCTTTCTTACCTTATAAATCCTAATAGCTTCCAGGATCAGATATGAATCCTCCTATCTTTCAAAACACAATTTGACCCAAACCTAAATAGCCTTTACAATCTGTTAAATATTATTTTCTAGTCTTATTATATAATACACCGATCAGACAATGCCTTATTATCCACAATCTAGGAATGGTCTTTTGGCAGTTTCTCATGATGGGTACGCCATCTTCCCTTTAAGTGCCTACTAAACAAAGGGAGAAAAAAATGGAAGCAGCATTAGATTTCATATTTTTGGACTCAGAGTTCACTAAAGATGGTGACCACAGCCATGAAATTAAAAGATGCTTGCTCTTTGGAGGGAAAGTTAGCATAGCAAATCTGGACAGCATGCTAAAGATATCACCTTGCCAACAAAGATCTATCTAGTCAAAATTATGATTTTTCCAGAAGCAATGAATAGCTGTAATAATTGGTCTATAAGGAAAACTTAGCATTGCAAAATTGATGTGTTCAAAATGGGGTACCAGAGAAAACTCAAGGGAGTCCCTTGAACTGAAAAGAGATCAAATTCAGTCAATACTCAAAGAAATTAATTCTGGCTATTCACTGGAAGGTCAAATACAAAAGCTGAAGTGTAAATACTCTGGCTACATAATGAGAAGAGGAGACACATGTTGGGAAAGATTGAAAGCAAAAGAAGGGGACAATGGGACAACAGAGAATGAGATAGACAGATAGCATCATGGAAACAAGAAACATGAACTTGGATAGACTTCAAGACACTGCAAAAGAGAGAAGGGCCTGATATGGCCATGGGGTCACAAAGAGTTGGCCACAACTGAAAGATCAAACAACAAACAGCAAATTTAAATTAAGATCATACAAATGGTAGAGTTGGGATTTAAAGCTTTCTGATTCTAAATTTATGGCTCTTAAAGGTGGCAAATCCCATAAATAGTTCAGGAAAGCTTATAAAAAAAGATGCATCAGAAGAAACAGCAATAAAGAAAAGCAAGTTATGAAATCTTCATGCAATCTAGGACTATACAAAAAGAAAGCTAGAATCCTGTGGAAGTCCTTAGAACAGAAAAGGTGGTGTAAATGGTAAAACCCAGAGAGGTAGACCAACTAGGCAGTCCTTAAACAGAACTGCCCCAGTCCTAGAAGAATAGTTTTAGCAGTGGTTAAGCTCTCCACCTAAGACATAGCAGGAGACCAGTCTGAAAACTTCCAAGCAACAGTGCCCAGGCAGCCTATGTGCCAGGCACAACAGGAGAAAGGGCCAGGGCAGCATCTGGCAGGCAAAATACTGGGGGTCTTTCAGAAAGCCTATTACCAGTCTTAACAACATCTAATTGGGACCTGAAAAACTCATAGCAAGAGATAGAGCCAATTCTGGATCTGTGCAAGCCAGAGTCAGAGGAGCCTGAGGCAAAATGTAAATTTAGCAACCAAGAGATTAAGCCAAAACACAGAAATTCCTGCAGGAGGAGGGGCCTAGTTATTACACATTCAGGACGAAGCAGAGCCTGTATACACCATCCAGGAATTGAGGAGCAAAATCTGACTCAAGCACAAAGCATGAATTGAGAAACTTACACTGGAGATATGACTAAAGAGAACAGAACACTGTACAGAATGAAGAAATATAACTGACTCAAAGAAACCCAAGAAGTAAAATCCAGAAGAGAGTAACTCCTTAACAAGTTCAAAGATAACCTCAGAGGGAAAAAAAAATGCCCTGGCCATAGAGACCATAAGAATATCTAAATGAAATGAATACAATATCTTGTTTCATTTCTTCCAGATACTCTTGTAGCCATTTTGTAAAATTTCATATTAAAGGAAATACTACAGAAGAAAAAACTATCCTGGAAAATGGGTCAGAGAACAATAACCTGAGAATCTTAAAACTACTTGGAAATACAGTGCTCTTTACATCATGGGAATTTTTTTCTTTTCTTTTTTTTTTTAATTAAAGCTTTTTATTATCAAAATATATACATGTATATACTTTCAAAATATATACAAAAATATGCAACATTCACTCTTACAAAACCTTTGTTCTATTTTTTTTTCCTTTCCTCCCCACCCTCCCCTAGATGGCAAATGATCCAATATATGTTAAACATGTGCAATTCTTTTATATATAATTTCACAAATATGCTGCACAAGAAAAAAGATCAAAAAGGAAAAAAAATGAGAAAGAAAACAAAATGCAAGAAAAAAAACGAAAAAAACAACAAAGAGTGAAAATACTATGTTGTGATCCACATTCATTCCCACAATTCTCTCTCTAAATGTAGATGTCTCTCTTCATCCACATGATTGGAACTGGCCTGAATCATTTCATTGTTGAAAAGAGTCACATCCATCAGAATTGATCATCGTATGATTTTGCTGTTGCCATGCATAATGATCTCCTAGTGCTGCTTCTTTCACTTAGCATCACTTCATTTATAAGTCTCTCCAGGCCTTTCTGAAATCATCCTGCTGATTGTTTCTTATATAACAATAATATTTCATGATATTCATATATCATAACTTATTCAGCCATTCTCCAATTGATGGACATCCACTCAATTTCCACTTTCTTGCCACTACAAAAAGGACTGCTACAAACACTTTTTACATATGTGGGTCCCTTTCTCTCCTTTATGATCTCTTTGGGATATAGACCTTGTAGATTCATTGCTGGATCAAAGGCTACATGCTACATGCACAGTTTGATAGCCCCTTCTTAGTTCATGGGAATTTTTTTTATTGAAATTTTTTTTGATGAGAGGAATTGTTATTTCTTTTCACAGAATTAGCACAAAGGACAAACAAATAAAAATGACCAAGTTCACACCTTGCACTTCTGATTCTAAATACAATGCTCTTTCCATTACACCACACAAAATATAATCTCATATATAGGAAAGAATAAAAATCCAAGATTCAAGAAAATTTGCAAATCAAATTGGATTTTATTAATTAATTGGGAGGGGGAGTTAGAAATAAAAGCAATTCCTTCAAAAATCTACATTTAAATTTAAATTCCTTAAAATAGTTTTAAGAATGCAGCTGATGCTAATGACTGGAGGGATTAAATGTCTAACTGAATAGTATTGCATAAAAAATTGATAATACATTCATATAAACTTTTAAAGAAAAGTATGATAAAATGTTGCATTTTAAAATAGTTCTCTTCAGCTCTTTTTTTTTTAAACTTGTCAATAGTCTTAATATGAGGTAACAGGGCAAGCACTTAATCATCAAACAACAAAAAAAGTAGGATATAAAAAAGGCATGTAGGATTCATTTTTCTGCATTATCAAATATATGTTAATGCATGACTTTAGGGACAATGATAAATCATTTAAGAAATTCACAATTGTGGCTGAGTTTTCCAAATAAATCATAATACTAAAATGGCCATTTAATATCCAGCTTCATCTTAAGGGTAGTAATGTAAATTTTTTGCCTCAGTAACTTGAGTAACGATATAAAAATTAAATTATTCAACTATTCATATTATTCTAGATTCTCTTCCAAGCTTTACGTACATCAAGACATCTTATGTAGTTGTTATCAGTATGCATGTTACCTAATTTTCTGCTTTTTACACATTTCATATAAACATTTATTCTCATGTAGTGAGACAATCTACATACTTGTCATTTTTAATAACTACGGAGAAAGTTCTTATTTTTATTGGTAGAGAAGTTCCTCGCTAGGAACTTCTATACTAAGGAAATTACTGGTCCAAGGTAAAAATAATACAAAACAAAACAACACAATCTAGCCTGACAGCTATGGCAACAGGACCCCTGGGATGGAAGGAAGGCCAGTTTCTGTGCTAGAAGACCTGACTCAGACCGCCTCCTCTGCAACTACCGGCAAATCCCGCTCCAAGCAACTCTCAAACTCTCCACCACAGCTAAGAGAGTTTTCCCATGTCTTGTGCCCCTCCCCCTATCACTGGTCTGAATTAACAACAACAATAATATCTCCAACAAGGACTTTTGTGCTATTACATGTCATCCACATACATATTTGTTTTAGGGGCTCTTCTCTCTCTACAATTTCAGTGACTTCATCATTTCCCAGGGGTTTAATTATCTCTTTGCTGCAGGAATCATAAATTTGACAATGGAGACTGAGAAGGAACAGTGAAACAGGTAGAAAGAGACCCAGGAGAATATGTATCCAGGAGAAGAGGGCAGGTGTAAAGACAGATAAGATGGATTAGGCCATGGGAAAAGCAAAGATGAAGACAGAAAAGGCTACCATATTTGGTAACTGGAGAGATAAAAGAGGGAACCAAGATGTTGGAGCAGCAGGAGGCAATACAGCTGAGCTCCCTGAGCCCAAGAACTCCTCCAAACAAATCCGGAAAATGCCCCAGCCAGAATTCTATTGGGGAAACATAGAACTTATAGTGAGTCACTTTTCCAGTCCAACTCAGCATAGGGAAACAGAGGGAGGTCCACGTACATTGAGGCAGGGAGCTGACCAGGCACAAGCTAAATGCACAGCATGCCTCACAAGCAGGAGGAAGCAAAAAGGTCTTCACCCCAGACTAGTCTACCCTTACCTCTATACAGTGTACTGGGGCAGAATGGGTGCTATCTGGTTCCAGGTCACAAATGTAGGGAGATATGAGAAAGGGACTTGTGCCTAGGAGGTGGCCATCTAGATTGAGAAGCAGCTTCTGGGTCCTAGGTAGTTTAATTGACAAAGAAGGAAATTCAGATAGCAAGCAGTTGTGGTGTGGCTCATAACCCAATAACAAAGTTAGGTCCTTGGTTCAGCCTCTGACCCAATTTGAAACCTGCAGAATGAATACAGTAGAAATCCCTGATCTAAAGGGAGCTGCAATTCTGTCAATCAACAGAGTTTCCCAGCTGGCTGATAGTAAATGAGTACAGGAGCAGTCTATTCTCTCTCTCTCTCTCTCTCTCTCTCTCTCTCTCTCTCTCTCTCTCT
>JAJPUD010002535.1:204555-223248 GCA_023553655.1 Myrmecobius fasciatus
CTCTCTCTCTCTCTCTCTCTCTCTCTCTCTCTCTCTCTCTCTCTCTCGAAGATAGACTATTTATTTATTTATTTTTATTAAAGCTTTTTATTTGCAAAACATATGCATGGGCAATTTTTCAACATTGACCCTTGTGAAGCCTTGTTTCAAATTTTTCTCACCTTCCCCCCACCCCCTCCCCTAGATGGCAGGTAGTCCAATATACGTTAATTATGTTAAAATAATTTTTATTATTTTATTGAACATACGCATACATATTTATACAGTTATCTTGCTGTACAAGAAAAATTAGGTCCACAAGAAAAATAACCTGAGAAGGAAAACAAAATGCAAGCAAATGTCAACAGAAAATGTGAAAATCCTATGTTGTGGTCCACACTCAGATGCCACAGGCCTCTCCCTGGGTGTATATGGCCCCCTTCATCACTAAACAATTGGAATTGGCCTGAAACATCCCATTGTTGAAGAGAGCCACGTCCATCAGAATTGATCATCACATAGTCTTGTTGCCGGGTACAACGATCTCCTGGTTCAGGAGCAGTCTATTCTTGTACAGACACAAACCCAGGTCAGCAGTTTGGCAGAGTCCTAACCAGGAGAGGTTTGACCAGATATTTCCCTGGACCAGACCACTCTGTCTGAGTGGACGCCCTGAGAAATTGTAGGTCTTTAGCCAGAGTTATCTGTGGGATACTACAGCAACAAAGCACTCCAAATCCCTAAAAAACAGCAACAAGACTAGCCGAAAAATTCCTTCCAGAAGTGTACAGAACCTTTCCTTAACATCAAGAATCATACAACAAAAAGTTATGGTAATAGGGATGGCTCAAGAAACAAGGTCAGAATAACTTCAGTGTCTACAACAGGAACTCAAAGAAAAACATGGACACAAATTCAACTAAAATTCATGGAAGACATGGAGCAAAAGTTTTAAAAAAGTAAAAAAAGGCTTTTATAAAAGAAATGAGTGTTAATGGGGAAAAAGTGGGAGTTATGAAAGAAAGAATTGGAAAAGGAATTAATAAACAAGTTGGTACAAGAACTATAAAACCTTGCCTGAGGAACAAACTGTCTGAAAATTTGAATGGATCAAATAAAAGCCAATGACTTCATAAGGCAAATATTAAAACAAAAGTAAAATGTTGAAAAAAAATAGAAAAAAATCTCATAGCAAAAACAACTACCTGGAAAACAAACTGAAGAGAAAAAAATTAAGAATTACTGGATTAACGGAATATTATGATGCCATTCTCACAAAAAGAGCCTAGAGTCTATCATGCTCAATCTCCCAGTCATGCCAATATTGTCTTTTAAAAGTAGTAGCCACTTGGTAATTATTAAAACAATCTACATTATGGCAAATCAGTAGAATAGATTAAGTACAAATTACATTATAGTAAATGATCATAGTAATCTTGTACATGATAAACCCAAAGACCCAAGTTTTTGGAACAAAAATTCATCATTTCACAAAAACTGCTGGGAAAACTGGAAAATAGTATGGCAGACCACACTATTCTATATAACACTATTGAGACCAACATCTCACACTGTATACCAAGATAAGGTCAAAATAGGCACATGATTTACACATAGGTGGTACCATAAGCAAATGGAATAGTTTTATCTGTCAGACCTACGAATAAGAGAAGAATTTATGAATAAATTAGAGCTAGAGAACATTACAAAATGAAAGTAGATAATTTTAATTATATAAAATTAAAATTTTAAAATATAAATAAAACCAAAAACAAAATCATAAGGAATGAAGGAAACTGGGGGGGGGCACATGCGGAATTTGCAACAAATATCTCTTGATAAAGGCCTCATTTCTCAAATATATAGACTAATTTGTAAGTTAAATTTATAAGAATACAATTTATTCTTCCAATTGGTAAGCGGTCAAAGCATATGAAAAGTTAGTTTTCAAACAAAGCAATCAAGGTTATGTACAGTCATATGAAAAAATGCTCTAAATATTTATTGACTGGAAAAAAGCAAATCAAAACAACTCTGAAGTACTACTTCACACCTATCAGAGTAACCAATATGATGAAAAAAGGAAAATGATGAATGTAGAGGTAATGTGGTAAAACTGGAACATTCTGAACTAATCATTCCAGAGAGTTAGAACTATGCCCAAAGGGCTATCAATCTGGACATGCCCTTTGATTCAGCAAATCCACTAAGTCTATATTCCAATGTCATTGGAAAAAAAAAAAAAAAACGGAAAAGGACCTGTTTGGTCCTTTATAGCAGCTCTTTTTGTGGTGGCTAGAAATGGATCATTAATTGAGGAATGGTTAAAAAAAAAGCTATGGCATATGATTGTTGTGGAATATTATTGTGCTATCAGAAATGACAAGCAGGATGATAACAGACTACATAAACTCATTCAAAGTGAAGTGAACAGAACCAGAACAATATTATACATATAACAGTGATATTGTTTGATGAAGAACAATGAATGACTTAGATATCCTCAGAATTACAATGATTCAAGAAATTTCCAAAGTACTAATGATGAAGCATATTATCCACCTCGAGAGGGAAAAAAAAACTGATATAGGTTGAATACAGACTGAAACATGCTATTTTTCACTTCCTCTCATTTTTAAAAAATTTTATTTGAGTCTTATACAAAATGACCAACATGGAAATGTTTTACATAATTGCACATGTATAATCTTATCTGACTGCTTTACCATTTGAGGGAGAGGAAAAGAGATGGAAGGAGAGAATTTGAAATTCAAAAAAATTTTTTTAAAAGGTTTTAAAAATTATTTTAACAGGTAATGGGGGGAAGGGGAAAATAAAAAATATATATATTTCTAAAAGTAGCAGCCACTGACTAGGGCTGAGATTACTGTTTTGGTAGGTATTTCCTACTTCCCAAGTCATGGGTTAGAGCAGGCCTTTTTGAATCTTTTTTCACTTGCAACAACTTTTTACATGAGAAATTTTTACATAACCCCAGGAATATACCCAATAAAGGTATATTAAATAAGTATAAACCCCAAACATTTCCTGGTAATAAACCATAATTTTATGATCCCCACATTTAGTTACATGACCCCATATGGGATTGCAACCGACAGTTTAAGATGCTTTGGCTTAAAGAATATCAAATTATCTCTGAGAGCAGCAGAGCTGTGAGGAGGGACCTACCATGAATCTTATGCCTCTCAGGAAAAATAAGCACATAAGAGTGACTGCTGCCCCATTTTTGTATTACACTATGGGATCTCTGGAAACTCATTCAAGAAGGGTAATGGAACACAATATCATATTCTAAAGGGGAGGAGGCTCAATAATCATGAGAAAAAGATAGCTAAGGAATAAGAATATCAATTAAAAAAGAACAAAAGGCTTGTTCTGAAATGACTAGCTGTGTGATCCTGGGCAAGTCATTTAATCTCTGTCTGCTTCAGCTTCCTCAAAAATAAATGTAAATCAACAGGATGATTTCAGAGAGGCCTGAAGAGACTTACATGAACTGATGCTAAGTGAAGTGAGCAGAACCAGGAGATCATTATACAGGTCAACAAGAAGATTATACAATGATGAATTCTGATGGACTTGGCTCGTTTCAACAGTAAGGTGATTCAGGCCAGTTCCAATGCTCTTGTGATGAAGAGAGCCATCTACATCTAGAGAGAGGAGTTGGGGACTGAGTGTGAATCACAACATAATATTTTCACTCTTTTTGTTGTTGCTTGCATTTTGTATTCTTTCTCATTTTTTCTTTTTTGATCTGATCTTTCTTGTGCAGCATGATAATTGTGGAAATATATATAGAAGTGTCATACATGTTTAATATAGATTACTTGCCATCTAGGGGAGGGAACAGGAGGAAGGGAGGGAAAAAAAAATTTGAACACAAGGTTTCACAAAGGTGAATGTTGAAAATTATGCTTAAATTTTGTAAAGCACTTTGTAAACCTTTTAAGAGTTATAAAAATTGCTAGCTATTATTATAATTTTTATTATTTGTCCCCTGCAGTTTGGTTCAGGTCAGTAATTTTCTTACCTGGAGCCAATTTGAAGGATTATTCAAGGCTTCCAGTTGTCTACTTCTCCCTATTAGCACAGATTGTCCAGATTGAACAGCCACTATAATTTCTTATCTTCTACCAATCTATTTGGTATCTAACTTCTCAAGGAGTTTTCATAAGTGACAAGAAAATCCAGAAACACCAGAAAAAAGAAACAAACCTGTTATTACCATCAGTAACAGCTGTTGCTACTGTTGCCACCTCTTAGTGACTTATCAACAGTCATAGAGTCAGTATCTGAAGTTGGATGGGAATTCAGATCTGTCTAACCTCAGGTTTAGTACTCTTATCACAGTGATCAACCTACACAATGAAACTCTGGGCAGATGAACATACCTGTGTTTCTAGGTAGAGATGCCTCCAGTTTGTTTTCTAGAAGCTCCACATAAAAGGCAGAGATTCTGACAAATAAAAGTTTGAAATTGTTCTTTTATGCCTTATGTAAATCCTGACAACAGTATATATTATCTTATTTTTTAAGCATGAATGCTAAATATTTTCAATTTCTCCATATAAATCAGCTATTAGAGACTAATTTTTAAAAATCTTGTTTTATAATAATAATTAAAGATAACATGAACAGCAGATTATTTGTCATGCAGACATGCAATAAACATGTAAATTAAGTCAAAATTTTTGTCTTATCCCATAAACTATATTATGATCTGTACTTGTATCGTGCATGGAGATGACTCTAAAATCTCTATCTATCCTCAATACTTCTTCTGAGACCCAGTTCTACATTCCTATACTCAACTAAACATTTTCATTTGGTAATACATTGTGCTTGACAATATAAACAACAGGTAGCAGAAATAGAATTTCAAAGTATGTTCTTTAAGTGCTTTTCCCACTGTCCCATGTTGTTTCATCCATAACTGTATTATGCTATAGAATCCAAACATGTTCAAGATAGGTCTATGTGTGAATGTTCTTCTACACATCCTTGTGAGCCACCTTTCCCGTGCTTGAATTCAATGTAAACAGACAGGCAAAAAGGGAAAATTCAACTGTTCCAAATAGAGTCCCCCCGCCCCGTGCTGCCAACTGGATAATTGGAATGACAAACGAAAAACAGAAAGCATACATTCAGTATTCAGGCTTGCATACAGACAGATAAAAATCAAAACAATTTAAGATGCTCATCAGGATGTGTTATATCCAAATCGATGACCTCAGTCTCAAAGTTAAACTGATAAGTGCTGCTTATGTTACAATAAATATTTAATTACTAAAAGAAACACGCAATAGTTAACATATGGCTACAGTGATCCTATATCCTAGATGTTCTGGTACAGTTTCTATTTCAAATATTCTGTCACATTGTCCCCATAAACTAATAAAATGATCTGAAAATTCCAATATTTCAGCAAAAATTAAAAGAACAAATTATGACAGTAAGCATTACAATAAATATATCTCAGTCATAAAAGATTGAAAGTCACAGAATGGAGAATCACGGGCTAAAAAAACTATGAAATTACACTCATCATATCAAGGATGAAGCAGTTAAACAGTGGGTAGGCATCTGGTATTCCATGAGCACATGTAACACTATCAGTGATTTGTTAAATAGTAATTGCTGTGATAAAGTACTTAAATATCATAGCTACTTCATATAACATAATAAATCAGAAAATCTTTCATTAAACATACTCTAATAGGAAGTATGGCATATCAGAATTCAGAAAAGGGAGATAACATAGTGTAGTAGAAAGAAATGTGTAGTTGTAGAACCTAGGTTTGTGGGCCATCAGGCAGCAAGCAAATGGGGACATAAGAAACTAGGTTAGCTGATTTCTAAGTTATCCTCTAATTCTAATTTATGGTTTTTAGGAATTTTATTATGAGTACTTAATTTCTTAAAACAACAGTATTTTTTTAAATTAATAAATTAGTTAATCTCTAAACTATAATAATTCTATGCTCTAAAAAAGAACGTGTGTGGGAAAAGAAAGGGGAAAATAGTATTTAAAAACTTGTTAATCATCATACTAATTTATTTTATTTCAATGGCTAAACATTTTAATGGATTAACTTTCTAGTATATGTCAAATGAATCTAAAAATGAAGCCCTAGAAAGATTGCCAACAAAAATAATTCAATATACTGAGTCAAGTGTATATGTAATAAAAAGGCTTTTAAATGGAAAGCTCTATAAACCTGATTACACTATGACTTTTAAAATGTCCTCCTTTGAATGTCACAAAAACCTACGTGTGCTATACATTAAATTGTCCTGGTCTCCTAGTTCTTGTAAACCCTCTTCTTCCCCTCCATTAGTTTTTTCAGTTAAACACTCAGCCAAATTTAAAACAGTTATGTGTGTGTGTTATGTGTGATGGCTGAGCTTGTACAAGCAAGTGCTTCCTGCATGCAGATCAGATGGGGAACCGCTGTCTGCCTTATTGGAGCCTGGGATGTTTCTGTTTACAAATCCTGGAGCCAGGCCGGGGCCTTGACTGGAGGCATGCAGTCTGCTTCCTTGCTACACTCAGCCTTTGTCTGGGTCTGTGTCAAAGAAAGAACAACATTGTTGTGTGTGCAGTTAGCAGCAACTGAACAGTTTAAATATAACACACCAGCACAGGCTTTTAATCCTTTTATAATCCTTTTCAGAAAGGTAAATTAGGGATTAGTGATCTTTTAAAGATGTAATAATCCTTCAATAAAACTAAGGAAAGGTATATAAAGTAAAAATAATTAATATACAATCAGGGTGAAATTAATTCCTCAAAGAAATCATCCTGGTTGTTAAAAATTTTTACTAAGTATACTTACTATCTGTTTTACTTAAATATCAATGTGTTGAATAAATATTTTAAAACTTAAGAAAAATATACAATTTGAATTTATTCAAACTAATCTGTTTGAAAATTCAACTATATCAAGTAAAGAATGAGTTGAAAATAATCCTCAGATTTAATATGCTAAAAAAGGCATCTTAAAAATATCAGATTTATTGCTTTTTGAACTTTTTGCTAGCACTGAAATATTTATTTAAGCTACTTCAAATGAATCTTTCCTTATGTTACATATTTTTCCTACTTAAAAGTAAATACAAAAGTTTATGAATTCTGTCAAGAAAAATCTCAGAGCTATAATAAAATAGGAAGTGGACTGATGAATGGGAAGGGGCAATGAAGAGGAAGGTTGCAATTAAGTCAAATTATAGAAATGCTATGAAAGCTACCTTTCAGGTAATGTAAATATTTATTTTTATATGTTTTTAAAGTTTTTGAAAACTCTTATTATGCTATTGAGGATGAATAAAAGGAAACTTAAGCCTATTCATGTTTTTAATTTACATTCAATGTAACCTATCTAAGTAAATAAATATATTTTTCTAGGTCAAAATATTAATTTAACATTGAGCATAAAAACAAGATTTCTACAGATAGAAATGCATACTTTGGTAGATATGACTAAAACTTGAGAGTAAAAATTAAATGTATAAACTTTACTGGTTTAATTTGAAATCAATTTACGGATAAAGATGACTATATAAAATATAATTCCCAAATATTTTTTGTTTTCCTCTTCTATGTCTTAATGAATTCCATTCTTAGCCAATTTTTTTTAGCCTTTTAAAAAAGTTAAATAAAACAAGAGCTTGTCATTTCAGATAAAAGGTTTAGAACATAATGAAAAATTATCTAAAGAAAACAATTGATGAAAAACTCCAACAGCCTTGTTAGCTAAGTAAATACAATCTGAAAAATTAAATTTATGTGAAGAGTCATATCTAACTGACATACATGACATTTTAAAAAACCCAAATCAAAAGATTTTAAACACAATCCACAGTAATCCTAATAGCAAAGATATTTAATGTTTAACAAAAACTATTTGCCAAAAGTTTCTTTTACTGGTCTAAGTGCTGAAAAATGTGCTCAGAAGTCACACAAGCTCTTAATTCTTAGTAGGTGAAAGTTCTAGTGCTAACGACAGAAAAAAAATTGTCTACAAAAAATTAAGGCAATACATTACAGTTCATTACAGAAAACTTGCATATAATTACAACTCGCCAAAGACTTTCCAAAGAAGAGATGGAAATTTCAACCCAACTTTCCCATGGATTTTCTACCTGTCTAGTTAAGGAACTTGGTAAATATTAGTCGAATTATCTTTTTTTTTTCCCCTGGACGAATCTTTTTAATATGGGGTTGTTCATGAGTCCTACTGACTGAAACTGTGATGATTACAATAGTAAGTAAAGTACCTTTGTGAATAACACATTTTAAGCTTCACAGACATTCTGCAAAAGTATAAGACTGATTAAATCAAAAACAAAACATGGTATTTTAAAATATCTAATTTTGTTATCAAGAAAAAATAAGTAAAGACAGGCAGGAACTCACTAACCATATAGTTTTCCTGCCCCACTGAGGACTGAACTCAGTCAGTGGCTAAAGCATTACTACACAATAGAGTGTTTGAATAAGGATTCATTGGAGAAAGGGAAGAAGGTAAAAGATGAAAACCCGAGACACTGAAGAGAATAGGTAATAGTAGCTTTATCAGGTCAAAACAGCAAGGAATCCAGCAACATTTAGAAAACAATCTGTGATTTATCTGTAAAAATCCATAATTTATGTATTGCTTGGTCTTGAGTATGCATTTTAATGCATTATAACTTAATTTTAATATTTTATAAGTATTGTCTTAATAATATATAGTATACCTTTCCTTACACATTCAATAAGCATCAATCAGTTTGTATATCTTGGACAAAAAATACAGATGGTTAATAAACTGAGCTCAGTAATGAATTGCAGCTAATAAACATAGGAGATAAGAGTAATGCATTTGGAGTTAAGGAAACCTGAATCTGAATTTCCTCTCAAGATACTACTAGCTGTGTGATCTTAAGCAAATCACTTAGAAATGTAAGCCTCCTCATTTCTAAAATATTATGAAAATTGATTCAAATTTATAAGAATATAAGCCATTCTCTAATGGTCAAATGATATGAAAAATTTTCAAATGAAGAAATTAAGGTCATTTCCAGTTATATGAAAAAAAATGTTTAAATCATCATCATCATCATCATCACCATCATCATCTTCATCATCATCATTTTTTGCTGAGGCAATTGGGTTTAAGTGACTTGCCCAGAGTCACACATCTATTTAAATCATTATGGTTTTGAGAAATGCAAATTAAGACTTCTCTGAGTAGCGAAGATGACAGGAAAAGATAATGATTAATGTTGCAGGGGATGTGGGAAAACTGGGACACTAATACATTGTTGGTGGAGTTGTGAACTGATCCAACTATTCTGGAGAACAATTTGGAACTATGCCCAGAGGGTTATCAAACTGTCCATAACCTTTGATGCAGCAGTGTCTCTACTGAGCTTGTATCCCAAAGAGATCATAAAAAAGGTAAAAGAACCTACATATGCAAAAATGTTTGTAGCAGCCCTTTTTGAAGTGGCAGGGAACTGGAAACTGAGTGGATGCCCATCAATTGGAGAGCAGCTGAATAAGTTATGGTATATGAATGTTATGGAATATTATTGTTCTATAAGAAATGATTTCAGAGAGGCCTGGAGAGACTTACATGAACTGATGTTAAGTAAAGTGAGTAGAACCAGGAGATCATTGTACACAGCAACAAGATTATATGATGATTAATTCTGATGGACAGGGCTCTTTTCAACAATGAGATGCTTCAGGCCAATTCCAATGGTTTTGTGATAAAGGGAGCCATTTGCATCCAGAGAAAGGGCTGTGGAAGATGATCACAACATAGAATTTTCACCTTTTTTTTTGGTTGTAGTTTGCTTGTGTTTTGTTTTCTTATTTTTTTCCCTTTTTGATCTGTTTTGTGTGTGTGTGTGTGTGTGCAGCATAATTGTGGAAATATATGTAGAAGAATTGTACATGTTTAACATATATTGGATTACTTGCTGTTTAGGGGAGAGGGTAAAGGAAAGGGAGGGAGAAAAATGTGGAACACAAGTTTTTGCAAAGGTGAATGTTGAAAACTATTTTCGCATGTATTTTGAAAATAAAAAATTACTATTACAAATTAAAAAAAAATCTAAGCCTCAGTTTTGTCATCTTTAAATAGACAATAATAGTACCTGCCTCAAATACTCATTGTGAGAATCAAATGAGATAATTTGAAAACTTTAAAGACTATACATAAAAATATTAGGTATAATAATAATTATTATTGTTATTAATAATTATAATAAGAAGGGAGTGAGCTGGACTACATTTCAAAGAGTATCCAGAATTTTTTTTTCACTTTTTAAAAATTTATTTTTTAACACACATTGCTTTATGAATCATGTTGGGAGAGAAAAATCAGTGCAAAAGAGAAAAACCATGGCAGAGATTAAAAAAAAAAAAAAAAGAAAGAAAGTGAACATAGAGTGTTGATTTACATTCAGTTTCCTTAGTTCTTTTTCTGGATGCAGATAGCATTTTCTGTCCAAAATCTATTGGGACTGCTTTGGATCGCTGAAACCACTGAGAAAACTAAGTCTTTCATAGCTGATCATACTACATTCTTGCTGTTATTGTGCACAACATATTCCTGGTTCTGCTTGTTTTACTCAGCATCAGTTAATGTAAATCTTTCCAGGTCTTTCTAAAATTAGTTTGTTCATCATTTTTATAGAACAATAATATTCCATTACCTTCATATACTACAACTTATTCAGCCATTTCCCAATTGATGGACATCCATTCAACATTCAATTCTTTGCTCCCACAAAAGAGCTGCTACAAACATTTTTACACGTGTGTGCCCAGCATTTTAATGATCCCCAAATTCCAAATATACACACATTTCAATATCTTACAATAACCTTTTATTGCTTATCACGAACCATAACCACCAATCAACAAACATATTATTAAGTATCAGTCACAGGGACACAAATACAAAAGTGAGCAAAGGAGCTTAGATTCCATTGGATCTCCAAAAATTTTGCAATCAGAAGACTTGGATTTGAATTTTGGTTCTCCTCTTTAGTATCTGTATGATCTTAACTTCTGTAGGATGAAATTTCTTCATTTGAAAAAATGTTTTAACTAAATGAATACCATCCTAGAAAATTTATGATTGGAAATGTAGATAGACTAGTTTGAAATGACCACAAAACAAGGTCCCAAATGGACTTTAGAAACTCTTCATTACAATTTCCTAATCTAAAACAGAAAGATTTGTGATACTACACATTTTTGTCCATGAAATAACCAATAATACTGAATATAGATATAAGCATAGCAGTCAGATATCTGAAAAAAGCTAACAATGAATATGTGGTTTAGTGCTAGATTTTTTTTTCTATTCATATGAAATAATGTAAAACATATTTCCTTATCAGTCACGGTACAAAACAACAACAAAAATAAACACAAGAAAAATAGGAAAGTGAAAAAATTATGCTTCAACCTTCATTTAGACCTAATCAGTTCTTTTCCTGGAAGTGGATAACATTTTTCACCATAACACTTATGGAATTGTTTTGGATCAACGTATTGATCAGAATAACTAAGTCATTCAGAGTTGACTATCATCATGACAATATTATTATTACTGTGTACGATGTTTACCTGTTTCTGTTCACTTTACTTTGCATTTGATTGTATAAATCTTCTCATATTTTTTTTTCTGAAATCAGCAGTCTGTTCATCCTTTCTTATGGTACAGCAGTATTCCATCACAATGATATACCACAACATGTGCAGCAATCCCCCACATGATGGACCCCTCCATTTCCAGTTCTTTGCCACCACAAAAAGAGTACATATAAGTCCTTTCTCTAATTTTTAAAAATCTTTGAGATAAAGACCTTTTAGTGGTATTGCTAGTTCAAAGAATATGCACTGTTTTCATAGTTCCAAATTTCTCTCCAGAATGTCAAGATTCACCCATAACTCCAAGTAGATCAGCATCTCAATTTTCCCACATTCCCTCTAACATCTGTCATTTTCTTTAGTCAGGAATATTTTAAAAATATAGATTAGCCCACACTTTTTTCACTATATAGCAGGTGCAATGCAGACTCAAAGGAGTCTACAAAAAACCTCTCATATCACAAATATCTATGATTACATAATAATCTATTGAATATTTTGAACATAAGAAAATTAATAATCAATTGCCCTCTATTTGAAATAATCATTTTTAAGGGGGAAAATGTCATATTCTTCAAGAATATAAACCAACCTTTTATGATGTACAAAAATATTTAGCAATAACTTTAATGGTCATCTTACTCTTTAAATCTTTTTCAACTATTTTTCAATTCTAAGAACCACTTCACTTCACCTTCAATTTATTCTTTTCTGTGTCTATAGATTTAGCTTTTAATTCCATTAACTTTAAAATTTCACTTGAAGAGACCAAACTTTCCCAGAAGATGTACTCTACTCTCATGTACCCTGCTCTCATTAATTTTCAACCTCTTCTTGTCTTTTAATTGCTTCTCTACTCCTATAATTTCCCACAACTTCCAAACATGCTCCATTTTATCTATTCATACTAACTAATTTCCCTCCTATATCTCTCTTCCTATTATTGCCTGAAGTCTTTGAGAAAGCCATCCACAATCAATGCCTCTACTTCTTTTATTTCCTTATCTCTTTGCAATCTGGCAAATATACCTACCTCACCATTCAACTGAAACTATTCTCACCAAAATTACCAATGATCTCTTAAATTACAAATCTAATGGCCTTTTCTCAATCTTGTAGTCCCTGACATTGTCATTAATCCTTTTCTTGATATCCTCTTCTCTCTAGGTTTTCATGATACTACTTATAGTTCTAGTCCTATGTCTGTGACAACATATCCTGGATGTTCATCTAGGTCATGCTCACTAAAAGTGGATGTCGCCTAAGGTTCTGTCCTACTGTCTTCCTTTCTTCCTCTACATGACTTCATTTGATGACTTCATTAGCTCCAAATGAATTCAATCATTATCTCTATGCTTATGATTCCTAGATCTCCTTACTCAGTCTTAATATGTCACCTGACCTTTAATTTATTTCCAATTGCCTATTAGGTATCTGAAACTAGATGCCATACACATCTTAAACTTGACATGCTCAAAACCTGTCTCTAAACTCTCCCCCCTTCCCAATTTTCCTGTTACCATTAAAGGCATTACCATCCTCTCAATCATCCAGGTTCACAACCTAAATGGCCTTCTTATTCCCCAGCATGGCATTATTGCTTTAAGTTATATTCTTATTTTGTATTTGAAGAGAGTTTACTGCATTTCATACAAATGTACTAGTCTGCATAATCTTTGATGTTGAATATTCCTTTAAAATACTCCTTGCCCTCCCCCACTTCTTTTAAAAGCAAAATTTAAGTCTTCATAAAATTCACAACAGGGAAAAGATTGTACTTTTTGATAGTAATAACTGTAAAATTCTAACACGAAGAGCGAACTAAAGGAAAGAAGGTCCATATCTGTGTCAGTGCTAATAAAAAATAAAATAAGGGAAGCTATTTCTTTTGTTCTATGGTGAAATGTGAAAAGTTTTGTTACTATAGCAACATGACAATTCATATTCTACAATATATAATGCTATTATCAAATGTTGCTATCTTTTAATACTCTAATGAACTATTGGTTTCTTAAGGAGGACACTTTGCCTACACATAGCTTAAACCATCTCATTCATTTATTCATTCATTTGTTCAACAAACATTGATTTAATGCCTAACAAACAGGGAGAAATATTAGTGGATAATAAAAAGTACAGCATATAATATGTGAAATTCTTCTATGTGGCTGGAAGCTGCACTAATTGATACCTACCATGGCAATAGATGCACTATTCTTCAAGGTTGATGCTATACATACTTTGATGCTTAGAAGAAGTCATGATAGGAACACAGACACACAATACTTTAAAACTATATACTTTTGGGGCAGCTAGGTGGCGTAGTGGATAGAGCACCAGCCCTGAAGTCAGGAGGACCTGAGTTCAAATCTAGTCTCAGACACTTAACATTCCCTAGCTGTGGGACCCTGGGCAAGTCACTTAACCCCAATTGCCTCAGCAAAAAACCCAAAAAACTATATACTTTCATGACTTTTCTGAATACTTGGTACTTGGTAGTGTCATAGATCCTATTAATTAATTGAATTGAATGATACGCACGAAAAGCAGAATCACAATGAGCTGGAGAATCAGAATACCAGGACTTTTAGTCATACTTTTATTTTAAGCATAGGAAAATGTCTTTCCAACAATAAACCTATTGTTTTAAATGTTGGTTATTTTTTCAATTAGGAAGCTATAAATATTAAAAAAGTAAATCAATACAATGAACATTCCAGTCTGCAAAACAGTAGTTTTCAAGCTTATTTGGTTCATGAAATAGATCAATGGGCAGCATAAGAAAACGAGTCTTTTTTTTAAAGTGTTATGCATTCTGCTGGCTTTTCATACAGTACTCATATTCAAATATGCCCCTTTCTTTCCTTACCCAGTAAGAATTTCTCCATAAAAAAGATGAAAAAAAATAACAATTCAAAAAAAAAAAAACCACAGATCGTGTTTGACAGACATGCAACACTTCATATTTGTGGTATCCCATTTTCTTCATTGAACCTAGGAGGGAGGTATATTTTCTAAGATATTCTCTAAAATCAAGCTTGGAATCTTGTATTTTTTGAAAGCTATGATAGGAATATAAGTTCCTTTTAGGTTAAGATGATTTCAAATGTGGACCTTGAAATGGAAATACACATATCATCTTTGGATAAGCCTAGCTAAATTAAAAGAATAAATTCATAACTTTATAAAAGTTAACAACTAGGTGATGATATTCAGTCCCAGAAATCCAGAACAGCTAATAAAGGAAAGAGGACTTTTAAACTGTGATGGTGAAGAACTGTCAAAGTATCCACACTAATGAAACTATTTTGTAATTCTGTCTTCTGTTCATTTTTTGTTTCTGGAATGATTTAATGATTTAATTGAAATTACATATTGATAACTCACATAAAGGAGTATTAGTGGTTTATTACTTCTGGTGACTCTAATGACTCCAATTTTTCTATAATGACTAATGGAAACCTAGTTTTTCAGGCCTGATTGTATACACTTCAGTAGCTCTACTTGAAAAGAATGAAACTTTAATACTGTAGAAAGAACACAGAGAACATTTCCCAAAGTATTGTCCTGGGCAAGGCTGTTTTCAGGATGTGTGGTCAGCACTGTCATTACCAGAATTTGGAGGTTTTCTTGTCTAATGGTGGAAGTTGTTCATGTAGTAATGATGGGACACTAACCAACTTTGAGATTACGGGCAAGTCACTTAAGCTCCATGAGCCCCAGTTTCCTTGTCCCTAAAATGTGGATAACAGTATTTACTTCAGAGTTGTGATAACATGGGGAGTACTTTGCAAACTTTAAAGTACTATATAATATTATTGTTAATATTTTCCACAAGGGTTGCTATCCTCAAAGCTGACTGCAAGGCCTGGGCTAGAAACACTACCAGTGATCCGTAATAAAGAAGGAAAATCTTGGGACTCCTGGGCTCTAGGTCATGGTCCACCTCTATCAGGCTACCAGAGGAGGAGGAAGTCAAGACAGTGATGGTGGTTTGATGCCGTTTGTTGTCTTGCTCTCAGGATACTTTGCTGCTTATTAGTCAAAGAGTTTTCTATTAACCTAACATTTATGTTTCTAAAAATATACTATTAAAAAAATTAAAAACAGATGCTATATGTATCATGGAACACTATAGTTCATATATATATATATATATATGTTTTGTATATCATGACAATCTTCAACCCACATTTTGACAAAATGGCCACTTCTGTATAGATGATTATCTCTCTTGTTAAGTTTTCTATTACATTCATTTTAACTCTACATTTATAATACTTGCTATTATCTAAATTAAGGTGATCCCTTAGATGGCACGATAAAGCAAAATACTAACAATGCTACTAATAATGACAGAAGAAGATAGGTTGTGCAATAGATAGAATATCAGTCCTGGAATCAGGAAGACCTGAGTTCAAATCAAGTCTCAGACACTTGACAATTATTAGCTTGGGCAAATCATTTAAACCCTATTGCCTTGCCACTCCTCCCTCCTCCTACTCTCTGCCCTGCTACTGATACATGATTTCAGTTTGTGACACTTATGTGCTAAGTGTTTATTTCAAACATTCAAACCAAGAAATATTAAGCACACTGTTCTCAATACTCTGAACATTTAAAACAAAAAAATATATAATCTGCATATTTCAGGTTTTTATTATCATATATATGTACACATTTGTGAATCTGGATGGCTGTTATAGCTAAAGTATATAATCTAATATGAGAGTGGCTTAAGACAATGAGTTGCTGAGAAGCAAATTAATAAATTATATTTCTCTTTGCACTTCTTTCCAAAACTAGACAAAATGGGAAAAAATGAGAAGGGAAACTGCAAAAAGAAAAGGCAGGAGAGTTATTCTAAAAACAGTTAGTTTGTATCAACTCATAAATAAGCCCATAAGAATCAAGAATAGGAACACTGCATACTCATCAATCACTCCTTCTTAAACATTATGTTTAAATCTCTATTGTATTTGATTTTAAATGTTTAGTTGTATATGCATTTTATTCATTATCAAATGTTCTAGAAATGATTCACTTGGCAAAAACAAGCAGAATATTCATTGCTTTGGGGATAATTTCTGTTGGTTTGACTATTTCTTGATTTGAAAAGATTCAGGAAATATCTTTGTCATGTTCTTCATCTGTTATTCCGAAGGAAAAGCAATAAAGGGTTGGGTAACAACCCTTCCTTCAATTGAAGGAGGGCAGAAAAGGCAGGCTTGCAGTTGAAACAAACAAGCAGCAGCACAAAGGACATTCTTCTCTTGCAGGAAAAAAAAGGAAATTAAGAAGAATAAAATGTTCCTAGCATTTGAAGAGACCGAGGGGCTTTATTTAATGCAATCCTTTTCTAAAGAAAGAAGTACTAAGAGAGAGAAGGAAGGTTTCTCAAACTCACACATTACTTTTTAGATGGATCTCTTTTTCAGCAGAACTGCTATGCTGATCCTATGCTTCAGCAAAATGAGTTTTTCCAAAAGTCACTTTGAAAAGTGATTAAAATAGCTTTTTAAAAATCCACTACCAACACGTAGCCACCAAAACCATGCCTCTTCAATTATAACTGTAGGGTTTCCTGAGGTGCAAGCAAATTATAGCGCCTACATTTAGTTTGAAAATAATAATAATACATATTGCTTCAAGGCTCACTATAGCCATATGGTTCAGTGGAAATTGCTGGGTCTGGAGTAAGGAAGCCGAGTTCAAACTCAGCCTTTGACACTTACTATGTGACCCTGAGCAAATCCCCAAACCTCTGAGGTCTGTCTTCATCCAGTGGAGAAGGAAATGGCAAACCATTTTAGTCTTTTTTCCAAGAAAACCCCATGGACAGTGTTGATGTGCTATGGTCCACCGGCTCACAAAAAGTCAGACGTGACTGAACAACCAGTTTAACAATTAAAAATGGAGAGGACACATGGTTTGAATAGAGTTTGTGAGATAAAGGTCTGGAGATTACAGATGGACCACACAGGTCATCAATGTGATATGAAAGACATATTCCATGTTATTTCAAGTTGAATCCTCTCTTGTCAAGTGGAATCAATGTATTTCTTCCTCCCCACAAGAACCTTTCTTATCTGAAGAGAGCTACAATCAATCAACAATCATTTATTGCCTACATAGTGTCAGGCTCTATTTTAAGGGGCTGAAGATATAAAGGCAAAAAAAGAAAACAGTGTTAGATTCCATCATGGGAAACATCATCATATCTGTAAAATGAGAAGCTCTGGACTCAGGGGTATGCTGAGCCAGTTTAAATCAAATGGAAAGAGCTGATTACTAAATTTTCTGTTTAAGCATTTACACTCCAGAATTTGGCAAACACTGTAAATCAGAGCAACATCAGTACAGCATCAGGTACCACTGACACAAGAAATCTGAGACAGTACTCCTTCCAATTTGGGAGCAGAGTTTAAATTTAAAAGAAAGGGAAAAGGCCAAAGAAGATGAGCATAAAAACTTTTATGCAGGGCAGCTAAGTACAGTAGGTAGACTACCTACTACACCTGAAGTCAGGATGACTCCTCCCTCTAAATTTAAATCTGGCCTTAGACACTTACTATCCGTATGATCCAGAGCAAGTCACTTAATTCTGCCTCAGTTCCTCACCTGTAAAATGAGAATGGGGAAGGGAATGGCAAACTATTCAATATCTGTCACAGAAACAACTAAAAAATGACTAAACAACAACAAATCAGCGTTATTATCTTCTAACTAGCCATTTTCATAATCACTGACTTTGTTTGAATATGTCAGGATTAAGTTGTTTTAACTATATGTCCTATTATTTTCTTTTACTTATGCCAACTTCCACTCATATCTAACTTTTACTAACTTTGATCTTCCCTCTAGCAAATCAGTGGCCTGACTTGTACACAAGACAGTTAATTTAGAAATAGATCCCACATGTGCTTTCTTCTATTAAAGTATAGTCAATCTGTGTGTGTGTGTGTGTGTGTGTGTGTGTGTGTGTGTGTGTGTGAGAGAGAGAGAGAGAGAGAGAGAGAGAGAGAGAGAGAGAGAGAGAG
>JAJPUD010002535.1:223258-239338 GCA_023553655.1 Myrmecobius fasciatus
AGGGAGGAAGAGGAAGAGAGAGAGAAGGAGGAGAGGGAGAGAGAGGGAGGAAGAAGGGGAAGAGAGAATGAGGGAGAGAGAGAAAGAGAGAAAGGAAGGCAGAGGGAGAAAAGGGGAGGGAGAGGGAGAGGGTGAGGGACAGGGACAGGGAGAGGGAGAGAAAGAGAGATGCTATTTGATGCATGCCAGGTCAAGGTCCTAATTCTTTTTGTAAAGAAAGGATTCATGAATAGAAGCTTGAGGCTTTTATATATCCTACAAATCTGACCTCTTTCTTTCCTTATTCCTAATCCATGTTTTGTCCTATATTTCTCATTAGCCTCACTTATTCCCACCTTTACAGTGAAGTCACCAAATATCAAAGAATATATTGCTTTACTTTAGAGGGTCTTATTTAGTTCTTTGTAAAATTCTCCTAATCACCTTCAGCAGATACTATTGGTACATAAACTACAATTATTTTAATGGTGTTCTTTTATCAAATATTTACCATAAGCACTTTAAAAAAGTGATCAAATATCTCATGAAATAATATTTCTTGTTGTCTTTGGGCAATAGATACTCAAGGGAGAAGTGATGGGTTCTATGTTAGTAACGTTTTAAAAGGACAAAAGTTTCCATAAGTGAAAGTGCTTTGATAACTATGTGAAACTAAAAATATTTTGATCATCAAGAAGACTGAAAGATGATGTATATTCTTGGCCCTAGAAGGCAGAAGTAGAATGATCATTGAAAACTGCAGAAAGACAAATTTAAGCATAAGACAAGGAAAAAACTTCATAATAATAAAAGCTATCCAAAATCAACAAAGGCTTTTTCAAGAGTCATGATTCCCCTTCATATAAGTCTTCTGGCAAGGAGTTATTTTCTCCTTTCTTCACACATCTTGTGAAACAACCTGTCAATGCCTTGACAATTGTGCCACTTCTAACATAGAGCTCTCTCTCTGCACTTGGTCCAGTATGCCTGTTTTTCCTGTCTTTGATCTCATCAGTGATATTTCTACTTCCTCTGTAAGTATCTGGGCTATTATGTTAAAATCTTAGGGTGGTTGTCCTGTTATTAACTATAGAAGACAAGTGATCACTTTCCAAGTGTGATGTTAAGTATGAATTGGACTAGATAGATGAGGTTTCTTCCAACAGAGATTTTTATTTTGTGTTACTTTGGAACATAGAGGTTATTTTAGAAGTGTTTAATTATAATATACAGCCCCCTCAAACCTGCATTAACTCAGTACTAAATTATATCTTTTTTTTTTGGGGGGGGGCTTTTTTTGCTGAGGCAACTGGGGTTAAGCGACTTGCCCAGGGTCACATAACTAGGAAGTGTTAAGTGTCTGAGGCCAGATTTGAACTCAGGTCCTTCCTGACTTCAAGGCTGGTGCTCCACCCACTGCGCCACCTAACTGCTCCAATTATATCCTATTTTAAGTGATTCTTTCCTATATAGTTACTCAAAATAAGTAATATTAACAAATATTTGTTGTTTTATACTTTGTATTCAATTCACTATAATGTAAAGCATTTATTACCTACCATGTCCAAGGCTCTGAAAACACTGATGTTTGGTTGTAGAGAAAACAGCATTTGATAGGTAAATATAAACACAATGATTTTAGTAGGGGTAGTATACTATCAAGTAGGGGGGAATCACAAAAAGCTCTCTATAGAAAGTAGATAGCACCTAAGGCAACAAAACAACAGATGGAGTTCTGAGTACTGAAAATAGCTAGTGGGTCTGAGTGGCAGGAATGCAGACAATGTCAAGGGAATAATGCTAAATTAGCATGGAAAGGCAGACTACTAAAAATTTTATTAAATGTCAAACTGAGGAGTCTGTATTTTATCTTACAATTAACAAGGAGCCACTGAAGTAATCAGGACAGATTATTTTGGTAGAAATGATGAGGAAAGAGACTGGAAGCAAGGAGACCCTTTAGGAAGCTGTAGCAATAGTCATGAGCAGGATGTAATGAAGATGGTGACCACATGTGAATAAAGAGAAGAACAGATATATGAAAAAAGTAGAACTGATAAGATTTGACATATGACTAGATATGGAAGTCAAGGGAAAAGTTCAGAGTAAGTCTACGATTTTGAACTGAAATAACAGGAATTAAATATTTCCCTTAACAAAAATAGAAAAGTTTAGAGAAAATAATGAGTTTCATTATAAACATGGGGAGTTTGACATTCCTACATAAAAACACCTTAAGAGCAATATCTAATGGTTACTGGTGATATGGAACTAGAACAGGCTATACAGATTCGAAAGTCTGCTATATAGAGAATATAATCTATGGGAACAGATGAGAAATAAAAGTCACTCTAAGGACATGCATGACTGTTGAGGCAGCAAAAAGAACACTAAGACTAATAAAAAAGAACCAGAAGAAAGCAATGTCACAAAAATCAAAGAAAATGTTATATAGGAGTTGGGGATGAGGGGTTATGCAAAACGCTGAAGAAAGACTAAGAAGGATAAGAAATGAGAAATACCATTACATAGCCATGAAAATGTTCCTTTCTTAGTTGAATTATTTTCATTTTTATTCTCTATATCCCAGGATTCATAATTTTTTTTGACCAGATACCTAGAATTTGTAGCCTGAAAATCAAATATTCTTATCCAGCATCAAATTAATTTTGTTAAGAAGAAGAAAGCAAATAGCTAAATATGAATATGCTAAATTCATTTTTCTTTTTGGAGAAAAATACCTAATAACTGGGATAAAGTTTTTGGATGAGGGACCTAACTTTAGAGGTTCCCAAGCCCTACCTAGAAAAAAGAACACATTAGTAGAATTCTGATTGGTAGAACTCTTATTTTTGGATCAGAAGGTGAAAATTAGATTCCTTGCACTTTTGAAGGAAGTAAAAATGTTCCTTCCCCATACTCTACTATAAAACCCAATATTCTCGATATAAATCCCAATGTACACAATATAATAAAAACAAATGACCATGGATGGTTAAGTACAAACTGCTAAGGGAAAACAATATTACTGGCTGAGTTGTTTGTTTGTTTGTTTTTAAAAACATGTTGGAGGTAATTAATTTTTAAAATGAGTGATTTGTAGTATTAATTCTTAAATCATCTGGTTGAGACACTCCTGATTTTGATATAATTTTCTTTCATGTCCTGACATCTCAAAAACTGTAATGTTTGCTTTCTATATATCAGATCTAGCTATTAATATATTCATTTAAACTGTCTCTTTTACCAGTTTAATTGCCTTAGAGCAGGAGTTCTTAATTTTGTGTGTGTGTCATGGATACCATTAACAGTTTGGTAAAGCCTATAAAACCCTTCTCAGAATATTTTTAAATGCATAAAGTAAAATGTCTAGATTTTCAAAGGAAATTAATTATACTGAAATATAACTACCAAACAGTTTTTGAAAAAAGTTCAACGAACTTCTGTATGGAAGATGACAAAATATTTAATACAACTCTGTTTGCCCAAGGTGGGGCTGGGGGATGGAGGGTGGGAAACATTGTCACAAAGGAATTGTTAAAGTTGTAATATCAGAGAGTTTCTGAGCTGTAATAAGGAAGACTTTAGATCATATGGTTAAACCTCAATTTAGAGATGAAGAAATAAGATTTTTTTATTAAAGCTTTCTATTTGCAAAACATATGTATGGGTAATTCTTCAACACTGACCCTCACAAAGCTTTCTGTTACAAATTTTTTCCCCCTAGTCCCCACCCCTCCCCTAGATGGCAGGAAGTCCACTACATGTTAATTATGTTAAAATACTTGACAAGTCGAATATATGTATACATATTTCCACATTTATCTTTTTGTGCAAGAAAAATCATATCTACAAGAAAAAAAAATCAGAGAAAGGAAACTCAATGCAAGCAAACATCAATAGAGAGTATGAAAATGTTATGTTGTGGTCCACATTTCATATCCCTCTGAAGAAATAAGATTTGGAGAAGAAACATCAAGGTCATATAGTTAGGTAGGGGTAAAACTAGGGCTACAATACAGCAATTCTGACCTCTAAGAACATGATATAGAATAAAAACCCAGGTTTAGACAACTGTTTGATGCCAAGAATGAAAAAGTGGCACTATGCATGAAATGGCAGCAACCATGCTCTGCAACTGGGATATGAAATATGATTATGTTGCCTGATAACTTCCTCATATACCTCCCCTCCCCAACAAGATCAACTCATATTAATTTTTGTTTATATTTTGCATTCACTTGTATATGTCCATGTTGTTCTCCTAGGAAGGTAAACCCTTAGAGAGCCAGGACTTTTTAGTTTTCATACCCTTAGGACAATACCAATACAAAGCTTAGAAGAATGTGTCTACTTAATATGTACCGAATGAATTGATCTATTGATCACAACTGGATGTTGAATTTATATCAAAAAAAAAAAAAGAAAATTTCTGAGGCTTATTATTGATGAGAGAAAATAATTTAATAATAAGGCCAGAAAATTACTACTAAATCAGGTCAATTAATCCCTCACTGATTACTGATTCCCTTCAAAGTTTACAAAATTTATTTTATAATAAAAATAGGTACTCTATTCATGGAGCTAATTACAGGGTTACGACAGTTTCAAAGAACAGAGAAGTAGGGGCAGCTAGGTGGCGCAGGGGCAGCTAGGTGGCGCAGTGGTTAGAGCACCAGCCCTGAAGTCAGGAAGACCTGAGTTCAAATCTGGTCTCAGACACTTAACATTCCCTAGCTGTGTGACTCTGGGCAAGTCACTTAACCCCAATTGCCTCAGCAAAAAAAAAAAAAAAAGAACAGAGAAGTAGATAGATTTGCAATATTCAGTCACTGGGTCTGTCAGAGGTATAATGGGGAAATATTATATGGGGGCTAGGTGGAATAACTGCTAGATTCAATATTTCATTGGTTTAGAACTCATGTCTTTCATTTTGTGGATTTTATGAGAAGTTTCCTTTCAGTGGTCCTTTAAGGATTTCTGTTGTGGGACTATGATGTCACTGTAAAAGCAAAACTAACTAAAAGAAAAACTTCTGATGAGCTGAGTTAACCACCTTGCTATCTGAAGGGACACCAATCCTCCAGCTATCTGAAAAATGCAATCTGACCTTTATCAAAGAGTCCTGTGATATTTAAGCTTAATCCTAGGATTCTATTACTTTATTCCTATAAAGATATATTTTCTATTTTAACTTAACTACTATTAAATCTTGTTAAGACATTCAGTCACTAAATCTATAAGTAATTTAGGCTTAAAAGAATATTCATGCTAGCTTAGTTCTTAGGGAAAGAAGACAACTCTAAAATAAATCTAATTACTATTAATTGATTTAGAAGCCTCATTTTTCATGGGTGAGAAGGACATTTAGAATGTTAAAATAATAAACTTTAAACTGAAATTTTCATTCAAAACATACAAGAAAAACATTCTACTTGATGTATAGTCTTCCTCCCTGAATTTTGCATATGATAAAGTATATATAATAATCACTACATATATTTTTATAATATAATATATGATGAGTAAAACAGCAGTTATATAAAACAAGCCCTGAGAAAAGGCTTGAAGAGACTGCCAAAGCCAGCTTCTCATATCTTGCTGCTTCATCATGTCATGCAACAATTGCTAATCTACTAGTTTTTATACATAACAATTAATGAATGATTTAAAGTGAAATAAAAATTTATTATAAATTCTTCATATAGGGGGGTTAAGAAAATGGCATAGCTCTTATATACTGTAGAGAATTCTACTCGTTATATTTTACAATTAAATTAAAATGTATGGTTCAGTTAGAATTATGAAAAAAAACTTTATAAAACATACTACTCTTCTACCCTCCCTCATTTAATGCTATAATTTTTTTCACTTGTTTCATTTCATTAAAAAAAAAAACAAATGTAGTAATGCCTTTTGATTTTACATTACAACCATTTCTGGATATATACTCTCCACCACTGCTCATTCCACTCCCCATAAAAACTTAAAAGGTTTCTGCCTTCTGTCCTCCCCTTACCAACCAGATAATAGATATAAGGACCTCTCCATAAACTGGAAGCCCTTCAAAGCCTCCAATCTGACCCAGCAATCCAGGCTCACACCTAGAGCACTTTTAAAAGTTTCATCTATGATCATAAAAATAAATTGTAAAATTATTTTAAACCTACGAGTCAATGAAAAATTTCAGCAATATAAATGATGTAGGTACTAAAATCCCTCCAGAAATGCATGCTTAAGTACAAATGAATGAAATGATATACCAGTGGGGGGAAAAATAAAATTGATAATATATTACAGACACTAAAGAAGCATTCTGCATTAATTTTTTTTGTAGCCCTCAGGATTTTATTTTATTTTTTCCTATACTTGGTCTTAATTTAATATTTTCCCCTAATTAAATGTAAAGCAATTTTTTTACATTTGCTTTTAAAACTCTGAGTTCCAGTTTCTCTCTCTTACTTCCTCCCACCCTATCTTCACTGAGAAAGCACATGTGAAGTTATAAAAAATTTCCATAAAAGACATTTCTGCATCAATTTTTAAAACAGAGTGAGATGAGGCTGGCAGTCAGGGACCCTGGAAAATAATACATAATATCTACAAAAATCTATGGAAGAAATAATGAACAGAATCAATTAAGATGATCAAATAATAATAATACACCTAAAATTGAAGAACAAGCCCAGAAAGCAATGGAACTAAAAAAACAGGGATATACCAATAAGCACAAGAACTTTCACTATGTAAATGCCTTCTTTTTCCAAGTCGTATAGTTCTCTAATGATAGTTATTATATTTCCTTTGCACAATTTCTGTTTATAATATATTGCAGCTTGTTGATGTCCAGCATGCACTTCTCTGACTTTCCTTTATTCTATTAGGATTCTATGCTCCTCTCTTATTTCTGATTGAAGAAATAATAATTTTCTGAAAAAATTTAAACTTCACAAAAATTAATATGTACCTCTTTATAATAATATAAAAGGGCCACTGTAAATTTATCTAGAAAAAAATAATCTGAGAATGCTGGCTTCAAGTTTTAACTTACTCAAAGGTGTGGTATCAGGAGGTGGAAAGTTCTCAGTGAAGTTGACATTACATAAGTCTGTTCTGCAACAACAGAAACGGTATGTTCCATTCTGAATTGAGGGAGGGGTGGTTGTTACAACACATTCTTCAAAGTGACACTCTTCAGGGTCTCCAATGTGAGACCAACATCCTATAAAGCAACATTTATATAAAGAAAGTTAGGAGAAGAGTCATAGTTTCCAAATTTAGTTTTCATATATACATGTATATTCATTTGTATTCACTTATTTTTCCTAGAGAGGATTTAAATTTAGCTTTTCATTTTTCTTTTCTATAACCAAATTAAAACAATTTATAAACAATTACAAGATAAGCAAAATCAATTTAGGTCAGGAAAGTATGACTTACCTTGTTTCACGAGATTTATGTCCCCTTTGGATTTTTCCCAAAGTCCATAGCAGGTGCTACCCTTTGAACATAAAACAGTGCCATTTTCATGGGATATACGACTCTCGCCAATCCCTGGATCTTGCTGATAAGGATCTTTAAATGCACATAACCGTTCTTGATTCTGGGAAGCTTAAAAAAAAGAAAAAGAAATAAAGAAATCAATAAAAAAATAAAATTCATAGTTCTTCTTATCAACATAGAGCTATATGTATTTCATTTGTCTGTTCCAAACTCTAAAAGATAATTGTAATAACTACTATTCCTTCATTTTGTAATCTTATATTGTCCAACAAGAAAATAACTTTCAAGACAATTTGATAAAAACAATTATCCATGACCAAAGAATAATGTATCTTTAACATAATAAAGTTGTTATCAGGAAAATAGTAGACACTAAACATAGTGTCTACTTTAGGTAAGATTGTAGTATCAGTTTGCACATATGCATGTCCCAAACTAGAAAGAAAATATTTTCCCAATGTTTGAGGAAAACCAATGTTGAGATCTTACAAATTTTCAAAGAAGTATGACTATTAATAAATGCATTACTTCTCCCCAGGAAGATAACTTTCACATTCTCTGGTATTTATGATTTGTCACATAAATTGGAATAATAATGAGTAAATTACAATCCTTAGATAAATCTAGATAAATGAATAAGTGAAAAATTCTATAGTACTTCATTCTTTGTATAATAGAATTGAATATCATGATTTAATAGAATAAAATCAATGCATGTCTTTTTATTTATTTTATTAAAGAAACAAAGAATAGTTATAATACTAAGAAAGGATCATCAAAAGTCACAAAGGCCAAGTTTGAACCACCATAATTTAAATGAACGACTACCATTTTCTCATATACAACTTTGCTTTACTGAATTTGATACAATTTCTACCAAATAATTAACAAGTCTTAGGTGCCCATGAGCTCAACACTATCCTTGGCTTCATAGGAGACATAAAGGTAAACAAAAGACATCTTCTGATTCTCTAGGAAAGCCCAATTAACTGGACAAGAAAGCTTTCCTAGACTTGAAGTGAGCAGAACCAGAACAGTGTACATAGAAAGAGCAAGAGTATATGATGATAGATTTGGAATGGAAAATATCATCTGCATCCAAGGAGAGAACTATGGAGACGGAATGTGGATCAAAGCACACTATTTTCACTTTTTTTTTTTTTTTTGGTTTGCTTTTTCTTTCTCGTGGTTATCCCCTTTTGTTCTGATTTTTTTTTCCCACAAAATGACTAATGTAGAAATGTTTCAAATATGTGTGCAAATATATCCTATATCAAATTGCTTGCTATTTTGGGGAGGGGGAAGGTAAGAGGGAAAAAGAAAACAAATTTGTAACTCAAAATCTTACAAAAATGAATGTTGAAAACTACCTTTATATGTAATTGGAAAAATAAAATATTGTTGAATAAAGAGAGAGCGAGAGCGAGAGAGAGAGAGAGAGAGAGAGAGAGAGAGAGAGAGACAGCGAGAGCGAGAGAGAGCGAGGAAGAAAGCTTTCCTGTGGGAAAGAGAATGTACTCATTGGACAATACCATACGAGCAAGTGTTTATAAAGTGTGTTAATATTTGCAATGAATCTTACATAATTTAACTTATTTGATCCTCACAACACCAATGTGAGCTTAGTACTACTATTATCTTCACTGTACACATGAGGAAACAAACTGAGAAGTTGTGACTTTCCCAGAAGTCAGAAGGCTAGTTGGTATTTGAATCAGGATTCAAACCTTAGTTTTCCTGAATCTAAATTCAACATTTTAGTCATGATAGTTTTTTTATTGCATTTTATTTTTTTCAATGAGCAAAAATCCTTTCCTCTCTCTTTTCCATTCTATCAATTGAGAAAATAAGAAAAATGAACCACTCTTTTTTTTAATTAAAGCTTTTTATTTGCAAAACATATGTATGGGTAATTTTTCAATAGTGACCCTTGCAAAGCTTTCTGTTATAAAACTTTCTCCCCTGGCTCCCACCCCTCCCCTAGATGGCAGGAAATCCACTACATGCTAATTATGTTAAAATACTTGACAAATCAAATATGTGTATACATATTAAAATAAACCACTCTTAAAATATGTATAATCAAGCAAAATATATAACTATATGCCCCTCTCCCTTCCAAAACATACATATATACGTATGTGTGTGTGTGTATGTGTATATATACATATATATAAAAAACTTAATTGGTACTCTGAGTCTTTTTGCTCTCTATCAAGAGCCATCTCCAGTAGTCCTGATCTGTATCTGGCTAGATGGCTCTGGAGGGGAAAGTGAGGCAGGTGACCTTGCACAGCCCCCTCTCTCTTAAATTCAATTTGCTTGTGTGTCATGGGATCACCTCCCTGATGTCATGGTCCTCTCCCCCCCCCCCCAAAAAAAAAAAAAAAAGACAAACCACAACAGCTCTCTATCAGGAAGCGAGCAGCATATTTCATCATTAGTCCTCTAGAATTCTGTTTAATCATTATATCAATTCAAGTTCCTAAGCCTAAGTTGTAAATTGTTTTGTTTTGGTTTTTTGAAAAGTAAAACTAATTCTTTCCAACAATTCTAAGCATTCTTTAAAAAATTTTTTTTTCCTGTTAGATATAAAAACAACTTGTTTTTTGGTTATAAATGTACATTTTTTTTCTTTTTTAAGCATATATTTCCTTTTGGATCATGTTAGAAGAAGAAAATCAGAACAAAAGGGAAAATTCATGAGAGGAAAAAAAAGTGAACCTAGCATGTGTTGATTTACATTCAGTCTCCATAGTTCTCTCTCTAGATACAGATGGCACTTTCCATGCAAAGTTTATTGGGATTGTTTTAGGTCATTAAACCATTGAGAAGATGTCATAAGTTTTTTACAATATTATTGTCACTGTACAAATTATTCTTCTAACTCTGCTCATTTCATTCTGCATCAGTTCATAGAAATCTTCCCAGATTTTTTTGAAACAATTCAACACTTCTTATGGCATAATTATATTCAATAATATTAATATAAATATAATATATTAATTAATATTATATATTTGACATAATATTTAATACAACATATTATTATTTAATATAATATTTAATATCATCATATATTATATAATTTATACAATATTATAAAATATAATATTATATATAACATAAATATATTATATATTAATTAATATTAATATAATATAAAATAAAATTCAAAAACTAAAAAAAAGTTCAGCTCTTTTCCAATTAATGCAAATTCCCTCAATTTCCAATTCTTTATCCCTGCAAAAGGAGGTATGAATATTTTTGTATTTTTACATTCTTTTTTATCAAGAATGCTCAACAAATTTGGAACTATGCCCAAAGGGCTATCAAACTGTGCATCCCTTTTGATTCAGCAGTGTTTCTACTGCTCCTATATCCCAAAGAGATCACAAAAGAGGAAAAGGGTCCCACATATGCAAAAAATGTTTGTAGCAGCCTTTTTTTCCCCTTTATTAAAGCTTTTTATTTGCAAAACATGTATGCATAATTCTTCAACATTGACCCTTACAAAGTTTTCTGTTACAAATTCTCCCCCCCCCCCCCAATCCCTAACCCTCCCCTAGATGGCAGGAAGTCCACTACATGTTAATTATGTTAAAATACTTGACAAATCGAATGTATGTATACATATTTCCACATTTATCTTGTTGTGCAAGAAAAATCGTATCTACAAGAAAAAAAATCTGAGAAAGGAAACACAATGCAAGCAAACATCAATAGAGAGCATGAAAAGGTTATGTTTTCATAACCTTCACATTTCATATCCCTTTCTCTGGGTGTATATGGCTTTCTTCACTGAACAATTGAAACTGGTTTGAAACATTTCATTGTTGAAGAGACCCATGTCCATCAGAATTGATCATCATATAGTCTTGTTGTAGCCGTGTATAATGATCTCCTGGTTCTGCTCATTTCGCTCAGCATCTGTTCATGCAAATCTCTCCAGACCTCTCTGAAATCATCCTGTAGCAGCCCTTTTTGTAGTGGCAAGAAACAGGAAACTGAGTGGATGCTCATCAGTTGGAGAATGGCTGAATAAGTTTTGGTATATGAATGTTATGGAATATTATTATTCAACAAGAAACGATCAGCAGGATGATTTCAGAGGCCTGGAGGGACTTACATAAACTGATGCTAAATGAAGTAAGGAGAACCAGGAGATCATTATACATGGCAACAACAAGACTGTGTGATGATCAACTGTGATGAACTTGCACTTTTCAACAATGAGGGGATTCAGGCCAGTTCTAATAGTCTTATAATAGAGAGAGCCATCTGTGCCAGAGAAGAGGACTGGAGGGACTGAATGTGGATCACAACATATAATTTTTACTTTTTTTTGTTATTTGCTTTTCTATATTTTCCATTTTTTCCTTTCTGATCTGATTTTTCTTGTACAGCATGACAAATATAGACATATGTATTGAAGAACTGCACATGTTTAACCTATATGGATCACTTTCTGTCTAAGGGAAGGAGGTGAGGGGAAGGAAGGGAGAAAAATTTAGAACACAAGGTTTTGCAAGAGTGAATGCTGTAAAGAGTGATATTATAAGCAAATTAGAGTAACATAGGATAGTTTACCTCTCAGACCTGTGGAGAAGGAAGGAATTTGTATCCAAAGAAGAACTGGAACTCTTAAGAGAACACCAGATAGATAATTTTGATTATATTAAGTTAAAAAGTTTTTGTACAAACAAAACTAATGCAGACAAGATTAGGAGGGAAGCAATAAATTGGGAAATCATCTTTACATTTAAGGATTCTGATAAAGGCCTCATTTCTAAAATATACAGAGAATCATCTCATATTTATAAGAATCCAAGCCACTCTCCAATCGATAAATGGTCAAAGGATATGAACAGATAATTTTCAGATGATGAAACTAAAACCATTTTTAGTCATATGAAAAGGTGTTCCAAATCACTACTGATGAGAGAAATGCAAATTAAGACAACTCTGAGGTACCACTACACACTTGTCAGATTGGCTAAAATGACAGGAAAAGATAATGACGAATACTGGAGGGGATGTGGGAAAACTGGGACACTAATACATTGTTGGTGGAACTGTGAACAGATCCAACCATTCTGGAGAGCAATTTGGAACTATGCTCAAAAAGTTATCAAACTGTGCATACCCTTTGACTCAGTAGTGTTTCTATTAGGCCTATATCCCAAAGAAATCTTAAAAGAAGGAAAGGGACCCACATGTGCAAAAATGTTTGTGGCAGCCCTTTTTGTACACCCAGGGAGAGGCCTGTGGGACCACAACATGGTATTTTCACACTCTCTATTGACATTTGCTTGCATTATATTTCCCTTGTCAGATTTTTTTTTATAGATCCAATTTTTCTTGTACAGCAAGGTAACTATAAATATGTATACACATAAAAATTTTTTTTTAAAAGAGTGAATGCTGAAAACTATCTTTACATGTATTTTGAAAATAAAGGGCTATTACTGAAAAAAAAGAATGCTCAAAAGTTCTTTATTTCATTAAACATCTATTCTTCTAGCCCCTTCTGGTAGGATTATACTTGGTTTTTCTAGGTAAGTTATGTTGGGTGTAAATCTACAAACTTTTGCCTTCTAGAATATTTATCTTCCAGATTTTAAAAACATATGTTCCTCCTAATTGAACACCAGATAAATTAAGTTAAAAAGTTTCTATACAAACAAAACTAATGCAGACAAGATTAGGAAGGAAGCATCAAATTGGGAAATCATCTTTACATTTAGTGGTTCTGATAAAGGCCTCATTTCTAAAATATATAGAGAATTGTCTCATATATATATAAGAATTCAAGCCACTCTTCAATAGATAAGTGGTCAAGGGATATGAACAATTTTCAGATGATGAAATTAAAACCATCTCTAGTCATATGAAAAGTTGCTCCAAATCACTGTTGATCAGAGAAATGCAAATTAAGACAACTCTGAGGTACCACTACACACCTGTCAGATTGGCTAAAATGACAGGAAAAGATAACGATGAATGTTGCAGGGGAGGTGGGCAAGCTGGGACACTAATACATTGTTGGTGGAACTGTGAACTGATCCAACCATTCTGGAGAGCAATTTGGAGCTATGCTCAAAAAGTTATCAAACTGTGCATACCCTTTGACCCAGCAGTGTTTCTTTTGGGCCTATATCCCAAAGAGATCTTAGAGGAGGGAAAGGGCCCCACATGCGCAAGAATGTTTGTGGCAGTCCTTTTTGTAGTGGCTAGAAACTGGAAACTGAAGGGATGCCCATCAATTGGAGAGTGGCTGAATAAATTATGGTATATGAATGTTATGGAATATTATTGCTCTGTAAGAAACGACCAGCAGGACGATTTCAGAGAGGCCTGGAGAGACTTGCATGAACTGATGCTGAGTGAAACAAGCAGAATCAGGAGATATTATACACAGCAACAACAATATTACATGATGATCAATTCTGATGGACATGGCTCTCTGCAACAAAGAATTGTCTCAAACCAGTTCCAATTGTTCAGTGAAGAAAACCATATACACCCAGAGAGAGGGATATGAAATATAGACCACAACATAACATTTTCATGCTCTCTATTGATGTTTGCTTGCATTGTGTTTCCTTTCTCTGATTTTTTTTTTTCTTGTAGATAGGATTTTTCTTGCACAACTTGTCAAGTATCTCAACATTATTAACATGTAGTGGACTTCCTGCCATCTAGGGGAGGGGAGGGGACTGGGGGTAAAATTTGTAATGGAAAGCTTTGTAAAGATCAATGCTGGGGAACTACCCATATATATGTTATACAAATAAAAAGTTTTAATAAAAAACATATGTTCCTTTTGAAATATTATATTTCCAATCTTTCTTTCATGCTCTTATTCCTTTATAATACAAGCTGCTAAATCATGTTTGAATCCTGACAGTGTCTCTCTAGTATTCTTTCTAGCTGCTTGTGTATTATGTTACTTTTGACTCAAATGTTCAGGATTTTGGCTATCAAGTTTCTCTGACTTTTCATTTGGCAGCTTCTTTTGTTCTGAGAGATCTAAGCAGTCTTCTTTTTTAAGGTGTTATTTTCTTCACTATTTTTTGTGCCTTTTTTTTAATCAAACTGTTCATTGTCTTTTCATATTTTTTTTTCCTTTTTGTTTTTATTTCTTTCCCTAATGTTTCTTCTACCACTCTTATTTGATTAAAAAAATTAGCTCTTCCGGGAGTTCTTATTGGATTTGTATGCAATTCACATTTTATTCTCTTTTTAAAACTTTGCTTGAGGCTGTTTTGAGTTTATTTTCTTTTTCTGAGTTTGTGTCTAGAGCTTCTCTCTGTCATCATAGGACCTTTTCATGGTCAGGTTCTTTTTTCTGTTGTTTGCTCATTTTTCTACCTTATTTCTTGATTTGGAACTTTATGTTAATGTTGGGCTCTCTTCACATGGGGAAGGATGGTACAAGACAATCTCTCAAATTTCAGGCTTTTTTTCAGTGTTGTTTTCAGAGTTCTAAAAGTTTCTAGTATTTCCAAGATGATGTGTCCTAGAAAAAGCATGGTCATTGCTATCTTGGTCTGTACCCTGATCTATCATTAGGAAGGACCCTTGATACAGAAGGATCAAAAATGTTACAATTCTTCAGGTTCTTGATCCCTTGGGGCTAAAAGTGATCCTGCTCCTCAGGGCTTCTACTCCCTCTTGACTTAAAGTACTTTCTCCTCCCTTGAACTATGTTCAAAAGTGGGGTATAGATAATGGAGCTAGTTGTCACACAGCAGCTTCTATATCCAAAGGTAGTAGAGGGGTATTGTATAATTTCTTTCTGATCAATTGTCAGGTCCTCTTTCTAACCTTCTATGTTGTCTTGGGTTAGAAGAATATCTCACTCTGACCTTTTGTTGGCTCTGCCAACAAAATTCAATCTGAGATATTATTTTAAAGTTGTTTGGAGGGGAATGTTTTGTTTTGGTTTTTTTTTGTTTTTTGTTTTGTTTTGTTTTGTTTTGTTTTTTTGCAAAACATATGTATGGGTAATTCTTCAACATTAACCCTTACATAGCTTTCTGTTACAGATTTTTCCCCCCAACTCCCCATCCCTCCTCTATATGGCAGGATATCCACTACATGTTAATTATGTTAAAATACTTGGCAAATCGAATATATGTATACATATTTCCAAACTTATCATTATTGTGCAAGAAAAATCGTATCTACACAAAAGACATATCAGATAAAGGAAACACAATGTAAGCAAACATCAATCAAGAGTATGAGAATGTTATGTTGTGGTCCACATTTCACATCCCTCTCTCTGGATGTATATGGCTTTCTTCAGTGAACAATTAGAAGTGGTTTGAAACATTTCATTGTTGAAGGGAGCCCTGTCCATCAGAATTGATCGTCATATAGTATTGTTGTTGCCGTGTACAATGATCTCCTGGTTCTGCTCGTTTCACTCAGCATCAGTTCATGCAAGTCTCTCCAGGCCTCTCTGAAATAGTCCTGCTGGTCGTCTCTTACAGAACAATAATATTCCATAACATTCATATACCATAATTTATTCAGCCATTCTCCAATTGATGTGCATCCATTCAGTTTCCAGTTTCTAGCCACTACAAA
>JAJPUD010002535.1:244338-287082 GCA_023553655.1 Myrmecobius fasciatus
GACTTCAGGGCTGGTGCTCTATCCACTGCACCACCTAGCTGCCCCTATTTTTTACCTTCTTTAAAAAAATATTCAAGTCGGGGCAGCTAAGTGGCACAGTGGATAGAGCACCAGCCCTGAAGTCAGGAGGACCTGAGTTCAAATTTGGTCTCAGACACTTAACATTCCTTAGCTGTGTGACCCTGGGCAAGTCACTTAACCTCAAATGCCTCAGCAAAAATCAAAAAGCAAAAAAAAATTAAAGTGAATAATATGGAAATGTTTTACATGATTACACATCTATATCAGATTGCTTACCATTTCAGGAAGGGGAAGGGAAAGGAAGAAGGAAAAGAAGGACAGAATCTAGAACTCAAAAGTTTTTTTTTTAAAAAAATATTTTAAAATTGTATTAATGTGTAATTAAGGAAAAAATAAAATATCATTTAAATATTATCTTATTTTATCCTCATAACTACCCCATGAGTTAGTTGCTATTAAGATCATCATTTTACAGATGAGGAAACTGAGTAATTTGCCCACAGTCATTCAGCTAGTGTCTGAGAATGGATTTGAACTCATGTCTTATTGTCCTCTATAGACTCCTCATCCATGCAAGACAAGACTCTTTTCTTCTTTCTCTTTTCTCTCTATATTCTCTCACCTACTCACTAACTTTATTAGCTCTCAAAGGTTTTAGTCATCATCTCCTGAGTGCCAGTCATACATTTTCAACCATCTATTATATATTTTAAACAAATGCCTCATAAACATCTAAAACAACACATCAAAATAAAACTTATTATTTTACCCCAAATTTTACCTTTCTTCCAAACTTTTCTTTTCTTTTTTCTTTTTTTTCTTTCTTCTTTTTTTCCTGAGGCAATTGGGGTTAAGTGACTTGCCCAGGGTCACACAGCTAGGACGTGTTAAGTGTCTGAGGTCAGATCTTTACTCAGGTCTCCCTGACTTCAGGGCTAGTGCTCTATCCACTGTGCCACCTAGCTGCCCCTCTTCCAAACTTCTAATCCTATCCAGGGAAATCACCAAGCTTTCAGTTACCTACATTTACAATCCTGATGTTAACCTTTACTCTTTATTCTGCTTTACCCTCCACATCTAATAAGTTGCCTAATTCTATCATTTCCGCCCCTTCAGAAACTTTCTTGAACAGGCCTACTTTTCTCTACATTACTCTCAGTCAAGCCTCATCAACTGTCAACTGGACTATTATAACTTTCTAAATGGTCTCCCTTTCTCATCTACACTCCTTCCCATCAATCCAACCTCCACACCAGTAGGATAATGATTTCCCTAAAGTGTAGATCTGATAATGTAATTCCTTACTCAGTAAAGTCCAATGGCCTCCTCATGCTTTTAGAATCAAATATCAGTAACATTTCCTCGGTTTTTAAAATTCCACACAACCTGGCCCTAACACATCTTTCCAACTTTATATCTTAACTCACTTTCTACCCTCTTTCTTCAAGTTATTTCTCACACATGACATCAACTAGTTCTGAGATGAAGGAAAGGGGAGAAAGAGAACCTCAAGATGAACATCCTCTGTTTTCTCACTATGATACTCAAATTGAGGCCCTCAGAGAAGAGGCTAAGGGGAAGAGAGAACAGGGAAGTTTGAGGAGGTAAAAGATTTAGAAAGGAAATATTAAGGATTGCTTTGAAGGGAGAGTCCAGTTAAAGTTAGATAACAATTTGAAGTAGATTTAGTCAGCACAGCTGAGTGACTTCCTCAGTTCAGCAGGCGTTAAGTGGGATGAGAGGAGCAGTTGCCAGAAATGATCTAGGGGTTAGCAAGCATGAACAGTAACAAGACAAGAAAGCAATGGATTTGAAACTAGACAACAATGTGATTTAACTGGTTAATTATAGGATCGAAAATGAGGACAGGAAGAAAGTGTAGTCAGATCAAGGGTAATGGCCTGAGAAAGTACTAAAGGATAGGAGAGATCAAAGGTCAGGAAGAAAACAAAGAATATGTAGGTTTGGGAGGACTAAGGAATTAGGAAGGGATAGAATGATAGAAGGCTATGATCAGAGGAATTTCGGAATTTGTTTTTACAGAAGTGGAAGACTTGTGGATGACAAGATCCAGAAGAGGAAAAAGGGAAAAGAAAAGAGAAAGAAGAAACATTCATAAGTTTTCCAAGTATACTGTGATATGTAATTAAACAAATTATTTGGAAACAAAGCTGGTCTGGGCAAGAAAGAAGTTAAAACAAGTTTAAATCTAACCATTTGTGTTTTAGAAAAGACAGGAAGTTTTCAGTATCTAATACCATTTTCTCTAAACAAGGGGCAGGTATACATTTGTCAGTTCTGCTATAACAATTTATTTCTAAAATAGCATAACAGGAATTCTATGAGATTTCTTCCTCAAGAAACAATGAGAAAATCTGGAAAGAATTTGGAACTATGCCCAAAGGACTATCAATCTGTGCATATTCTTTGATCTAGCATTTTCTCTACTGCGTCTGTATCCCAAAGAGATCATAAGAGAGGGAAAAGGACCCACATGTGCAAAAATGTTTGTGGTAGCCCTTTTTGTAGTGCCAAGGAACTGGGAACTGAGTGGATGCTCGTCAGTTGGGGAATGGCTGAATAAGTCATGGTATATGAATATAATGGAATATTATTGTTTTATAAGAAATGGTCAGCAGAATAATTTTAGATAGGCCTGGAGATACTTCCATGAACCAAGAGTAGAACCACGAGAACATTGTACATGGCACCAACAAAGGAAGGTGATGGATGTGGCTCTTTTCAACAACAATGTGATTCAGGCCAATTCTAATAGACTTGTAATGGAGAGAGCCATCTGCATCCAGAGAGAGGATTATGGGGACTGAATGTGGATCACAACATAGTATTTTCACTTTCTTCTTGTTGATATTTGCTTGCTTTTCTTTTTCTTTTTCCTTTTTGATCTGATTTTTTTTTTGTGTGCAGCATGCTGTACATATTTAACCTATGTTGGATTGCTTGCTGTTTAGGGAAGGGAGGAATTGAGGAGGGAAGGAGAAAAATTTGGAACACAAGGTTTTGCAACGGTGAATGCTGAAAGCTATCTTTGCATATATTTTGAAAAATAAAAAGCTACCACACTAATAAATAAAATACAAAACCAAAACTAAACAAAACAAAAAATGAGACTGCAGAAAACTTGCACCAATTTACAATCACTCACAACCCTTCTGTAATATCTTTTCACAAGCAAACTTCAGGCCTTTGTCAAAGTAAAGTGTTATCTTTATTGAACATCTTCTGGTAAGGAAGGAGTGTGAGGAGAAGACTGGCCTGAACCACATTGCTTCCCCATCCCCATGGCAACAAGTTGTGGATTTCTCCTCCAGGATGTGTCCTCGGGTACAGAGTAGGCTGAGGCTCCTAGATGCAGCCATAATTATTGCAATATTAATGATTTTCTTAGCCATTTGTCATGTACAAAACAGATGCCCATCAACTGGAGAATTGCTGAATAAGTTATGGTATATGAATGTTATGGAATATTATTGTTCTATAAGAAATGAGGAGCAGGATTATTTCAGAAAGACCTGGAGAGATTTACATGAACTGATGCTAAGTGAGCAGAATCAGGAGATCATTGTACACAGCAACAACAAAATTATATGATGATCAATTCTGATGGACGTGGCTCTTTTCAACAATGAAATGCTTCAGGCCAATTCCAATCATCTTGTGATGAAGAGAACCATCTACACTCAGAGAGAGGACTGTGGGAACTGAGTGTGGACGACAACATAGCATTTTCACTCTTTTTGATGTTGTTTGCTTGCATTTTGTTTTCTTTTTCATTTTTTCCCTTTCTGATCTGATTTTTCTTGTGCAGCATAATTGTGGAAATATATATAGAAGAATTGCATATATTTAACATATTGGATTGCTTGCCATCTCCGGGAGGAGACAGGGGAAGGAAGGGAGAAAAAAATTTGGAACACAAGCTTTTGCAAGGGTGAATGCTGAAAACTATGCATATATTTCAAAAATAAAAAGCTCGAAAAAATATGCCACTGACTGACCAAAGCTTTTGAACACTGTATCCTTAGCACCACTGTCCCAATAAACTTTGTGATTTCTATTGCTTTTTGGAAACACACATGTCACGTTATAGAAGAACTGACTATAGTTATTTTCCAATGGGAGAAAAGTAAAGTACCTATCTATGTAACTTTGGGGCAATGTAGACTGGAAAGAGTTTCTAAGAAAATTTTAATTACCATGTATGATACCTTGAGAATCCTTCTGTAGTTATTAATGGTACCCCACATTAGATAATGAATGTCTAGGAAAGAATTCATGTAGCCACCAAAAGACTGACAAGCCATCCAGATAAACTTTACCACTGATATTGAGGTTTGCTTCATAACAGTGGATAAAAGGTAACACGTCATATATTTTTATAGATAGTACATAAATCACAGTATATTTAAATTGGAGAAATTTGAATTATGAATTGCAGAGTAAAAGAATATGAAATTATATTATACTTTCATAAAGAAGACCTTACTTCTTCTTTGATGTTTACCCTATAAACAATCATACTGAATTTTTTTAATGCTGATTTAAAAAATGCTCTTTTGATGGTCTTACATTTTCCTGAAAGTCCTGTTTCTTCAATTTTCATTTTAAAATTATCTAACTTTATCACTCCCCTCAAGCTATCTTTTTAGAATTGAGGTAAGTACATTATCCTTGCTAATATTACATTTTCCTCACAAATTAATTTAATGACCACAACCAATATTACCAACTACTAGGACATTTAGGATGTTCTCCACCAATATAATTATTTTTTTCTTTTCTAGACTTTGCCCCTCCAATTCAAATGTACTATGACTAATAGCCATATTAACATCTTATATTTAATTTTCATGGGATGACATTGGTTGGTTACATCAAGCTGAAGAACACTGCAGAGACTTGTAAAAATGTATGAATGATTCAAAAGAATTTAGCCTAATTTACACTGGGAAAACCAAGTAGATAACAAATGCCTATTGTACAGATTATACAAGACTACACCAGGCCGTCGAATATAAAAGCTACTACAAGCAGGCAATGAATTAGGTCAGCATCAAAAAGGAGAAGACAATTTTGGAATGCCATCAGCAAATTGTGAACCTTCTTTAACAATCCCAAACTAATTTCCAAAACAAAGGCCAATATTTTTCAATGCCAATCAATGTCATATTGTCACAATATATGTCATAGAATATTACAGTCACTGAAGAATCTAAGATGAGAATCCCTCAGAAAACAATAGAAACAAAAAGGTGATGTGAATATGTTGTAACACAAAGGATAAAGAAGTATAAAGAATGTTCAACTGTGAAAGATTTGGCTACTCTGATCAAAACAGTGATCCATGGCAATTCCAAAGGACTCATAATGAAAAAATGCTATCTACCTCAAGAGAGAACGGATAAAATTCCGAGTACAAACTAAAGTATAATTTTCTCACTTTATTTTTTTTAATTTTTGCTCATTTGGGATGATATGGCTAATATGGAAATATATTTTGTATGATTTCACATGCATAACTGATATATTATTTACCTACTCATTGGGTGGGGGAGGAAGGGAAAAAATCTGGAAATCGAAATTTAAAGACAAAAGAACGTTTAAAACATAAATAATAGAAAGCTGGATCTAGAAAAAAAAATAAAGGTCTATCTCTTTGGGGAAAAAAAGAATTATAAAGAATTGGAGTAAAGGAAGTCACTGGCAATTCTCCCCTTTTTAATACCCTTTTTCTCAGATCAACCATTAAAAGAATACACACAAGGCTGTCATCTCATCATTTCTACCAGATAGTAAATTTCATCATCTGTTACCCTACCTTTTCAGATCCTTTTACATGTCTTCTTCCCATTAGATGTGAGCTCCTCAAGGGCAGCATCTTTTTTTTTTTTTTCCTTTTTTGTATCCCCAGCTTTAGCACAGTCCCTGGCACAAAAAAGGTACTTAATAAATGTTTCTGATTAAAACAAAATAGGAAACAGTTCCAGCCTTAAGGAAATTACAATCAGCAAGTATGTATGTATGTACGTACGTATGTATGTATGTACGTATGTATGTATTTACTGAGGCAATTGGGGTTAAGTGACTTGCCCAGGGTCACACAGCTAGGAAGTGTCTGAGACCAGATTTGAACTCAGGTCCTCCTGACTTCAGGGCTGGTGCTCTATCCACTGCACCACCTAGCTGCCCCAATCAGCAAGTATTTATAAAGGGCCTATTATGTGAGACAACAACAATCACTGCCCCCAAGAAGTCTGCCTTTACTGGAAGGAGGAAGGCCACATACAAAGAGCTATACTTCAACAAGATATATATAGAGCAAACTGTTTGGAATCTCAGAAAGATGACACTAGGCAGTAAAAAAGGTTTGGGAGAGAGGAGAGAGAGTAGAAAGCAGGATAGCTGAGACTTTAGAGAAGCCAGAAGTGGAGAAGTGAGAGAAGAGAGCATTGATGGAGGCCAGTGTCACCAGAACACAGACTTTGTGGAGGGCAGGAAAGTGTAAGAGTGGAAAGGGGAAAAGGGGCTGGATTGTGAAAGGGTTTAATTATCAACAAAGGAATTTATATTTGATTCTTGAGTAATAAAGAATTACTAGAATTTACTGACTGAGGAGAGGTGACATTGTCAGAATTTAGGAAGATCAGTTCGACAGCTGAGTGGAGAATGTATGGACATACATTCTTTAGAGTAAAAAAAATATTTGAATTGCAAGCTACATTTTTGAAATGTCCAAATTAATGAGATCACAGTATCATTATTATCATTATCTTCAAAGTAAACATTTTCTAGTCAGCAACCTCAATGAATTAATGAGAATTGAAAATTCTCATTACACCTCTACAAAAATGGTAGGCATAAAGTAATCATAGCTTCTAATAAAAAAAGGCATAACAGAGACAAGGAAAGGCTTACTTTTTTTAAATTAAAGCTTTTTATTTACAGAACATATGAGTAATTTTTCTACATTGACCTTTGCAAAAATTTTTTTTGTTCCAAATTTTTCCCCTCCTTTCCCCACCCCTAGATGACAGGTAGTCCAATATATGTTAACTATGTTAAAATATATGACAAATCCAATATATGTATACATATCTATACAGTTATCTTGCTGCACAAGAAAAATCTCATCTAGAAAAAGAAAAAAAACTAAGAAGGAAAACAAAATGCAAGGAAATATTCACAGAAAGCATTAAAATGCTGTGTTGTGGTTCACACTCAGTTCCCTCAGGCCTCTCTCTGGATGTATATGACTATCTTTATCGCTGAACAATAGGAACTGATTTGGATCACATCATTGTTGAAGAGAACCATATCCATCAGAATTGATCATCGTATAGTCTTGTTGCTGTGTATAATCTCCTGGTTCTGCTGATTTCACTCAGCATCAGTTCATGCAAGTCTCTCCAAGCCTCTCTGAAATCATCCTGGTCATTTCTTTTTTTTTTTGCTTAGGCAATTGGGGTTAAGTGACTTGCCCAGGGTCACACAGCTAAGGAATGTTAAGTGTCTGAGACCAGATTTGAACTCAGGTCTTCCTGACTTCAGGGTTGGTGCTCTATCCACTGCGCCACCTAGCTGCCCCTATCCTGGTCATTTCTTACAGAACAATAATATTCCATGACATTCATATACCATAATTTATTCAGCCATTCTCCAATTGATGGGCATCCATTCAGTTTCCTGTTTCTTGCCACTACAAAAAGGGCTGCCACAAATATTCTTGCATATGTGGGTCCCTTTCCTTCCTTTAAGATCTCTTTGGGATACAAGCCCAGTAGAAACACTGCTGGGCCAAAGGATATGCACAGTTTGATAACTTTTTGAGCATAGTTCCAAATTGCTCTCCAGAATAGTTGGATCTGTTCACAGTTCCACCAACAATATATCAGTGTCCCAGTTTTCACACATCTCCTCCAACATTAGTCATTTTTTTTCCTATCATCTTAGCCAATCTGACAGGTGTGTGGTGGTATCTCAGAGTTGTCTAAATTTGCAGGAAATGCTTATGTTAGTATACCTTAACAAATAGATTTTAAATTTTTACATAGATCTCTATAGGAAATGGATCTTTATTGGATCTTTAATATGTTTTTCTATGTTAAATTTTACATAAGAATTTGTTAGAGGTGAATATTTGTATTCTCAATCTAGTAATCATGGCGGTGGTGGTAGTAGTAGTAGCAGCAGGGGGTAGGTGGTATTTGTAGCTTGGTGGGAGCCACATTGATTTAAATAAAATCAGGAAATAATGCATGGTTTACTAGTATATGTATTTTTGGAAGTACCTGAAAATGATCTGGGAAATTAAGAATTCTTTTAAAATAGAAATTCTTCTAACTAATGAAAATCTTTGTGAAATCCTTTGGTTTTCTAAAAAGATGAACTTCCATTTTCTATTCAAAACAAAGATTTAGTCAAGAATAAGTAGTAGTGTTAATCACTTAAAGTTTATTTTTTTATTTTTTTTCCTTTCTAATACTTTGTTTTATTTCATGCATTTTATTTTATTTTATTTTTATTAAAGCTTTTTATTTGTATAACATATGTATGGATAGTTCCCCAGCATTGATCTTTACAAAGCTTTCCATTACAAATTTTACCCCTAATCCCCTCCTCTCCCCTAGATGGCAGGAAGTCCACTACATGTTAACAATGTTGAGATACTTGACAAGTTGTGCAAGAAAAATCCTATCTACAAGAAAAAAAAAAAAAAAGAAAATCAGAGAAAGGAAACACAATGCAAGCAAGCATCAATAGAGAGCATGAAAATGTTATGTTGTGGTCTATATTTCATATCCCTCTCTCTGGGTGTATATGGTTTTCTTCACTGAACAACTGGAACTGGTTTGAGACAATTCTTTGTTGCAGAGAGCCATGTCCATCAGAATTGATCATCATGTAATACTGTTGTTGCTGTGTATGATGATCTCCTGGTTCTGCTCGTTTCACTCAGCATCAGTTCATGCAAGTCCCTCCAGGCCTCTCTGAAATTGTCCTGCTGGTCGTTTCTTACAGAGCAATAATATTCCATAACATTCATATGCCATAATTTATTCAGCCATTCTCTAATTGATGGGCATCCATTCAGTTTCCAGTTTCTAGCCACTACAAAAAGGGCTGCCACAAACATTCTTGCACATGTGGGGCCCTTTCCTTCCGCTAAGATCTCTTTGGGATACAGTCCCAATAGAAACACTGCTGGGTCAAAGGGTATGCACAGTTTGATAACTTTTTGAGCATAGCTCCAAATTGCTCTCCAGAATGGTTGGATCCGTTCACAGTTCCACCAACAATGTATTAGTGTCCCAGCTTGCCCACCTCCCCTGCAACATTCATCATTATCTTTTCCTGTCATTTTAGCCAATCTGACAGGTGTATAGTGGTACCTCAGAGTTGTCTTAATTTGCATTTCTCTGATCAACAGTGATTTGGAGCAACTTTTCATATGACTAGAGATGGTTTTAATTTCATCATCTGAAAATTGTCTGTTCATATCCCTTGACCACTTATCTATTGAAGAGTGGCTTGAATTCTTATATATATAAGACAATCACCTAAAGTTTAAAAGAATTATTAAGAACACTGTGCAAGAGGGACACAATAAAGTCACACTCAAACAAGGAAGATAGCAAAGAATTCTAAATTGAATCACATATGGCCAAATGTTGGAGAATTTGAAAGTCTGTTTCAGGGGGTCTCTTCTATATGACTGAATGAAAGAGGCCCATGAACTGTACTGTAAACTTCTAGAGGTCAAAAATTGTGTCTGACTAGTTTTACTATCATACTGGAGCATCTGTTGTTTCTGACAAGAAACATAAATAGTCATCAACAGTTTTGCATCATTTAAGTGCTAAAAAAATGCAGTTTAAGTTATGGTCTTTTTATAGTTCTCTCTAAAATGAATATTGAGCGGTGACATGGCAAAATAAAACATTTTATTCCTGCTCCCCTTTAAATGTGTATATTTAGTCAAATCACTGAGGATAAAGGGTTACATTTTATGCTTGCAAATGCTAAGAACAGTTCTTGCTAGTCATAAGAAGCAGCTTCATTTGCAGGAACAGATGCTTCGAGTCTAGAATACCCAGCTGTCTTTTATTCTTTACATCACGACATGGGACTACTAAGAAAGTAATGTGTGAAGAGATGGCACTAAATTAACATGCCTGAACTGAGTTAACTATTAGCTTCATATGGAGAAAAATCAAAATCATCTAAGTATTAAATAATGTGGTTTATTTGTTTTTAAAAGAGGAAAGATGAAGAAAAAAAATCACCTATTCATCAGAATAATTTTTCTGGCTTTCTATAAAAGAGGGGGGGGAGGAGAAAAAAGAATAAGCATTTATATTTACCTATTATGTACTAAGAATTTTTTATAAATATTTCATTTTATTCCTACAACCAGCTTGCAAGGAAGATGTTGTTATCTAGGACAGCTAGTTGGCGCAGTGGATAGAGCACCAGCCAGTCAGGAGGACCTGAGTTCAAATGTGATCTCAGACACTTACCATTTCCTAGCTGTGTGACCCTAGCCAAGTCACTTAACCCCAATTGCCTGAGGGGATGTTGTTATCTTCATTTTACAACTGAGGAAAGAGAAGCTGAGAGAGGCAAGTGACACAATACATTCAGGTGAGGCTAAATTTGAACTTAGATTTTCTGGACTCCAGGCCCAGCATTATATCCACTGTAGCATCTCTATAATTAGTATAGGGCTTCTTCTATAATCAGTTTCATTAGAATTAAGAACATATGAGAATAACTTTTATTCTAAAATTGAAAGTCTTCTATAATTATTCATTATGCAAAATTAAATTATGTACCTGTCATGGAAACCAGCGCTGTTTTATATATTGCTATGATGCTTAAAAATAAAAAGATGAACAGCAAGAAATAGTTCCTAGTGGTTTTGGTTACCTCACCTCCATTACAGATGGACTTCATGGTAAAATTATAACTCAAAAATATTGCTTTCTGAGTAATTTGGAATCGCATAAAGAAAATGAACTGAACATGCATACTTTTAATCCAGATATCCCACTGTTATGTGTAAACCACAAGGAATTCAAAAAGAATTTTTTAGTGGAATATATGCTAAAAAGAATTTATAGCAAAACTTTTTGAGATAGCAAAACCCAGGAAATAAAACTGACCATGGTTTAAAAAAAAGCATTGTGATATGGGAATATAAAGGTATATTACTACAATTTAAGAAAGAATTAATATAAATACAAGAGAAGCCTGGGATGACTTATGTGAACTGATACTAAGTCCAAGAAACAATACACATAATAATTTAATTGGGGAAAAGAACAAAAAAAAATTAAAATTGAATGCTGTGAATTATAATGACTGAGTGAAGTTCCAAAATAGAAATATAACAATGAAACTCCTTCCCATTTTGGCAAAGGTAGAAAGTTATGGGTCTGGAATATGGCTTATTCTGTCACTGCACATTGATGTATTGATTAGTTTTACTAGTTTTCCCCTCTTTTCATATAGTCTTTAAAAGGGATTGCTCTCTAGGTGGAGAAGACCAAAATGATATGTTAAAAAATAAATATTATGTAAAAACAAATGATATAAATACTTTTAAAAGACGTTTTCTCAAAACCCTTCATTATCTCATAATCCAGTGATACCTCCCACTATTTTTTTACTTTATAGAAGCCTCAAGAGTTGGCCTTTCTACTCACTAAGGCCAACCTCTCTCTATATACCCCTGGTTCTCTCTCCTCCATCTTTTCCATTAGATTGTTCCCATTATCATGCCCTGTTTCTCCAATCTCTCCCACCAGGCTTTTCATACTTCTCCCCACCCCATACCCCTCCACAGAGGAGGGGTGCATCTTGAGGGAGCTGGAGAATCTCTTTTTTCTGCCATATGTTTAAGCCTGCCAGCTATCTCTCTTCTCCACCCCCACCCCCTTCCAATTGAGAGGCCTGGTGGCTAGCATTAACTCCATTTAACCAATTGGCTTTGGAGAAGCTTCATAAAAGGATATTCACCTAAAGATACAGCAAAAACATATAAACATTTCCCCCAATACCTCCGGGACAAATAATTCCCCATATCCCTCTCCCTTTTTAAATCAATTCTTACAAAGCATTGGTCCCAAGTTTATATTCTAAGTTGGCATTACTTTTGACTTCTGCTGGGTTGAAATACCAGCTTACTAGCCTTCAGAACATCACAGATGGACTGGCTGCAACACTCTTAACACCGCAAATCCCCATGGCTCCCACTTCAGGTCCAGACTACTGACTTACAGACTACTTCTAACACCTGAAATAGAAAAGAACTAAGGAAAAGGATTCCATAAGTTTCACACGGGCCGTTTCTTAGAGATCATTTTCTCAATGGGAAAGGAAGTAATCATTTCTCCTTCCTCTCACTATGAATAAAGGAGTCATCTCCTTTCTCAAATCAGAATAGAGTACAAAACTCTAGTTGATCCTGAATTAGGCTATTTTGAAGATGCTAACCATTATGGGAATGCAGCCAATGGAAAAAACCGCCTAGGAGGTCAATGCAGAATATCATGTCTATACCAACTCAGCAGCACTTATGAGACTTCCATCAGACTCCTTGTTATTGACATCTGATCAGACCATCTTTTTCAGGCTGTCCCTTCTTAGAAGACATTTGTCCCACTGAGTTTCCTTTACAGTCCCATATTTATAATATATTGCAACCTGTGTTCAGTGTCTCTCCATGAGAGTAACCCTCAACTTTAATTCTTCACAGACTATATATATTGTTCCATGACTCACAGACATAAAAGACAAATAACTGAAAGACAACTGATAGATAAATCCACAGATTTCATTTCATGCTCTTCTCATCAAATACAAGTAAAAGTGCTCTTATAAATGAGAGATCCAGTGAGAAGAACATGTCAGACTTTGAGTCCTTATATGGAATCTTATTTCTGTATAACTTTGTTTAAGTCACTCAACATCTCCAAGTCCATTTCATTTATAAAATGGAGGCAGTGATAAACTTTACAGGGCTATTGTGATAACCTACTCTCATAGCTGCTTTATTGCAATAGGCGTTTGGTTTCTCAAAGCATTTCTCCACTTGAATCCATCCTCCAAACAGCTGTCAAGTCAATCTTTCTAAAGCACAGGTATAACCACATCACTCTTTCCCACTCAGTGAATGCCAGTGCTTCCTTATTACTTCCAGAATCAAGTATAAATTCCTCTGTTGACATTTAAAATCTCTTCCTCCCTTTCTAATCTTCTTACACTTTCCTCCCCTTCACAAATTTTATGATCTGTTGACAATAGCCTCCTGGCTGTTCTTTGTAGTAGACACTCCATTTCCCAACTCTGTTCATTTTCACTAGTTGTCCTAAATTATATTGATGCTCTTCCTTTACCTCTTGGCTCCTCTGACCTCCTTCAAGTCTCTGCTAAAAGCCCATTTTCTGCAAATAGCCCTTCTCAGCATCTCTTACTGCCTAGTATCTTTGCTGAGATTACTTGCAACCTACCCTGCATATATATACATAAATAGCTGTTTCCATTTTGCCTTCTCCATTAGACTATGAACTTCTTGGGAACAGTGACTGTTGTTGCCTTTGTATCTCCAGTGCTTGGCATAAGTGTCTGAAACACAGTAGATTTTAATAAATGTAGGCTTACTTGAATTGTGTGGAAGATGATTTGTAAACTTTCAAACATAACAGAAATATAAATTATCATACACCTATTTTACACTTTATTTGAAATTAATTCCTTATACTACTAGCTACAGCAAATTCAATCTTTAAACCAGAAGAGATTCTAATAGTGTTTAAAGGTAATATGGGCTAGTTATAGTGATTTCAACAACTGAAAGACGATTTCCCACAAAAAGTTTCAGTATGTATGTGAAAGGGTAAAAATACCAAATCATTCTATTCCAAAGAACAGTAGCCAGACTGTTTAAATATTATCATCCATAAAGCCATTACAGCTAACTCCTTTCTCTACCCCAAATACGATCACTCCAATTTCACAGAAAAGGAAACAGGATTTTAGAGAAACTGAATCACCCAGCCTCAGAGAACCTAACTTTCCTAAACTTCTGATTTTAAACGTAATAGTTCCCCCGCCCCCAGGCAACTGGGTTAAGTGACTTGCCCAGGGTCACACACCTAGGAAGTGTTAAGTGTCTGAGGTCACATTTGAACTCAAGTCATCTTGACTTCAGGACTGGTGCTCTATCCTTGCACCACCTAGCTGTTACAAGAACAATACTTTTTACCTTACATCTCATGCAACTTCCCTAGTTCCATGAAAGGCAACCAATTCAATTTAATACCAATGTAGAATTTTAATACTTACTTTTAAAAATAATCATTTTTAGGGGGAAAGAACTTAATAAAGTATACTAATTGTTATGCATATGTTTCCATTATTAACACTTCAATCAACAAAAATACTTGTTGAGTGCCTACTATGTTCCAGGAACTATTCCAGGAGTCGAGGAATTTACAATCCATCAGGGAAGACAATATGTAAATATACACAAAATAACATAAGCAATTTTTATATATTAAAAGCTTTTTATTTACAAAACATATGAGTGATTTTTCTACATTGACCTTTGCAAAAAACTTTTTTTCCCAAGCTTTTCCCCTCCCCTTCCTTCGACTCCCCACCCCTAGATGACAGGTAATTTAATACATTCTAAATATGATAAATTATATGACAAATCCAATATATGTATACAGATCTATACAGTTATCTTACTGTGCAAGAAACATCAGATCTAGAAAGAGAAGAAAAAAAAACAACCTAAGAAGGAAAACAAAATGCATGGAAATATTCACAGAAAGCGCTAAAATGCTGTGTTGTGGTCCACACTGAGTTCCCTCAGGCCTCTCTCTGGATGTATATGACTATCTTCATCGCTGAACAATAGGAATTGGTTTGAATCACATCATTGTTGAAGAGAATCATGTCCATCAGAATTGATCATCGTATAGTCTTGTTGCTGTGTATAATGTTCTCCTGGTTCTGCTGATTTCACTCAGCATTAGTTCATGCAATTCTCTCCAGGCCTCTCTGAAATCATCCTGCTGGTCGTTTCTTACAGAACAATAATATTCCATAACATTCATATACCATAATTTATTCAGCCATTCTCCAATTGATGGGCATCCTTTCAATTTCCAGTTTCTTGCCACTACAAAAAGGGCTGCCACTAACATTTTTGCACATGTGGGTCCCTTTCCCTCCTTTAAAATTTCTTTGGGATATAGGCCCAATAGAAACACTGCTGAGTCAAAGGGTATGCGCAGTTTGATAACTTTTTGAGCATAGTTCCAAATTGCTCTCCAGAATGGTTGGATCCGTTCACAGTTCCACCAACAATGTATCAGTGTCCCAGTTTTTCCACATCCCCTCCAACAGTTATCATTATCATTTCCTGTCATTTTAGCCAATCTGACAGGTGTGTAGTGGTATCTCAGAGTTGTCTTAAAATTTGTATTTCTCTGATCAATAGTGATTTGGAGCACCTTTTCATGTGATTAGAAATAGTCCCATGAAAACAAGAAGTCACATGAAAACAGTCACATGAAATAGTCCCATGAAAACAAGACGAAGAAACAATTTCTTCATCTGAAAATTGTCTGTTCATATCTTTTGACCATTTATCAATTGGAGAATGGCTTGAATTCTTATATATTTGAGTCAATTCTCTATATATTTTAGAAATGAGGCCTTTATCAGAACCTTTGAATGTAAAAATATTTTCCCAGTTTACTGCTACCCTTCTAATCTTGTCTGCATTCATTTTATTTGTACAAAAACTTTTTAACTTGATATAGTCAAACTTATCTATTTTGTGATTAATGATGATCTCTAGTTCTTTGGTCACTAATTCCTTCCCCCTCCACAGGTCTGAGAGGTAAACCATCCTACATTGTTCTAATTTGTTTATAATATCATTCTTTATGCCTAGATCATGAATCCATTTCGACCTTATCTTGGCATATGGTGTTAGGTGTGGGTCAATGCCTAATTTCTTCCATACTAGTTTCCAATTATCCCAGCAGTTTTTGTCAAATAGTGAGTTTTCATCCCAAAAACTGGGGTCTTTGGGTTTATCAAACACTAGATTACTATTGTCATTGAGTATTTTGTCCTGTGCACCTAACCTATTCCACTGATCCACTATTCTATTTCTTAGCCAGTACCAAATGGTTTTGGTGACCACTGCTTTATAATACAGTTTTAGATCTATTACAGCTAGGCCACCCTCATTTGCATTTTTTTTTCATTAATTCCCTTGAAATTCTTGACCTTTTGTTTTTCCAGATGAATTTTGTTGTTATTTTTTCTAGGTCAGTTAAATAATTTCTTGGGAGTTTGATTGGTATAGCACTAAATAAATAGATTAGTTTAGGTAGTATTGCCATCTTTATTATATTCGCTCAAAATATCCAAGAGCACTTGATATTTTTCCAATTGTTTAGATCTGACTTTATGTATGTGGAGAGTGTTTTGTAGTTTTGCTCATATAGATCCTGACTTTCCCTTGGCAGGTATATTCCCAATTATTTTATACTATCAGTAGTTATTCTGAATGGAATTTCTCTTTGTATCTCTTGCTGTTGCATTTTGTTGGTGATGTATAAAAATGCTGATGATTTATGTGGATTTATTCTGTATCCTGCAACTTTTCTAATAGTGTTTTAGTTGATTCTCTAGGGTTCTTTAAGTATACCATCATATCATCTGCAAAGAGTGATAATTTGGTTTCCTCATGACCTTTTCTAATTCCTTTAATCTCTTTTCCTTGTCTTAATGCCAAAGCTAGCATTTCTAATACAATATTGAATAGTAATGGTGATAGTGGGCAACCTTGTTTCACCCCTGATCTTATTGGGAATGGTTCATAAGCAATTTTTCAAAGGAAACTAGCACCTAGAGCACTACCAGCTGGGAGAGAGGGAATTAGGAAAAGTCATGCAGAAAGGAATCTGAGTTAAGTTTTGTAGTGAATTAGAAATTCTAAGAGGCAGATGTGAAGAGAGAATATAATCTAGACATGAAGGACAATCCAAGCAAAATCATGGAGAAAGGAGACAGAATGCTCTGTGAGAAACAGAAAGGTCAATTTAGCTAGACTATATAATACTGGTAAACAATTCCATCTTTGGTTGAAATCTCTTGACTGAACTAGATAATGATATCTAAGATTACTTCCACCTATTAAAATTCTATGCTTCTGTGGAATCAGGGAAATATATTTATTTTATTTTATTAGTCTAACATTAAGAGGATACAGTTCTTCATTTTCAAGTCACAAGATGTGAAGACCTATAGATATTTACAGAAAAAAATGAAATAATTACATTAACAACTCCAAATGAACCTTCTTAAAAGTACTCTAGAATCTACCAATTTACACACTAAAGAGATCTTACAGAAATAAATTTCAGTCATAAGTGAATGCCAAATGGTGGACATCACAGTCAAATTATGAATCAGAATGTTCTAAAGATAATCAAGCTGAGATGAAGCCAACATTTTTTTTTAAGAAAGAAAGATTTTTTAAAGATCTGGGTATTTCCCTGTGATAAAAGGGCAAAATAGTGAAGTTACTTGTTATTCACTTCAAACCTGATAAGAGAAGGAAGGGAAGAAAGCATGACTAAAGCAAAGAATTAAATGTTCGTTTGACTGGGCTTCAATAGGAATAATTTGATAGGTTATTTTTAGCTGAAATAAAGTTGAAAGGATTAATTTTAAATGGTTCTTAATTTTATTGTATTGACAGCCCTTATTTCAAATTTTAGGAGTAAACATTACAATAAAATTTAAAACCCTTAACAATCTAGCTCCAGCCTCCCTTGTAGGCCAATGGAATATTACTTCCCTTCACATACTCAGTACTCCTGCCAAACTAACCTACTTGTTTCTCATATAGGGCATTTCATCTATGTCCTCTGAGTCTTTGCAGGGGCTATCCCTCTTGTCTGGTATATTCTTCTTTCTTGAATCTTCAGCTCTCTTCAAGACTCTTCTCAAGTGCTACTTCCTTCAAGAGACTATTCTTATTCCTGTATTTATTAGGGCGCCCTTCCTCAAATTATTATAAATTTATTTTGTGTATATCTCATTACTAAAGTTTAAGTTCCCTGGAGGTATCACTTTTGGAGTTGCATCTCCACCATGATTTCAACATCTGTGCTGCCTAACAGCAGTAATAAATACTTGTTGATTAATAACTGTCTTGAGGTAAAATGTTAAAGGTAAAATTATAAAAAAGATTTTAGTGATAAGAGCAACATCAGGCAAGTTAAATACAGAAATATAGGAAATCCATAAGAAAAACATCTTGATATGTATGTTTTAGACAGGAGTGGGGAGACTGTATTGAATCAAGAGACCCTGGTTCCAGCCTCAACTCTTCAATTTAACAGTTATGGCACCTCAGACAAATCAACCTCTCTAAATCTATTTTCTCACTGTAATTTGGGGAAAATATCAGCTATTTACCTTGAGGGATTATGAACAAAATGCTTGGTAAATACTCCCCAGATTTCTTTTTATCAACTGCCAAATGGCTGGTCCAGAAACAAAGCCCTAGGGCTTTGGGCCCCCAGCTCCTCAATGATTCTTCAGCTGACCACTACTCTACTCTACTATGCTTCTGCCTTTGTATCCCCCCCTGTCCTTCCTCCTCTTTCCCTCTTCTCCCAGTTCTGGAAGCACAGTCAAATCAACTACTTCTTCCTGACTCCACTCAAAATCCCTGAAATATTTTAAACAAGAATCACTATCTGTGTGTTCTCTCTCTATTAGAATGTAAGCTACTTGAAGCAAGGAACTCTCTCACTTTTGTATTCTCAGGGCTTGGCACAGTGCTCAACACATAATAAGTGTTTAGTAAATGTTTCTTCATGCATTTTAATTTATATAAATACCAGTTCTTCTAGTCAAAAAACAATGATTTGCATGCCTACTTAGTGCTAGTTTCTGCTCTCAAGATGAGTAATTTGAAAGTCTTTTTCAACCTAGTACTAGCCTTTGTTCTAAATGTGCAATTTTGGTGCCAAATCCTGTCAATCGCACTGAGAAAATAAAATAATCCCTTTTCTCCCCATGACTCTTGCTTTAGTCCAGAAGCATCTTTATCCTCTGCCTAGATCATTACAATTTTCTTTAATCTAGATCCTTTGCAATTATTACAATGAGGTCTTGGGTAGCAAAGTGGGGTCGCAGAGAAAACCTAAAGATAAGACTATAATACTCCTTGAGGCAAGCAAGGAAGGACATTGATGGATCACCTCTGCCTCACAGTTTCATGTCCAGGGGAAGTCTTTGGAAATCCCACCTTACTGTATCCAATCAGAAAGCCAAGTTATAATGTCAAATTTAAGTTAAATTTTCTCTATATAGATGTGCCCATGCTACGCCATCTTTGCTCAATCTCTTTTAAGGCTTAGCCCACCATATGTCCTGTGGCATGATGTCCTCTTCTCACCCCTCACACGCATGACTCATGGTGTCTTTCTCCTTGCTATAGTTAACTCTTTTAGGAGGCTAAATCCCTTTTAGGGTTAGCCCACCAGTCAGTGGTGTAATAGTCCTAAACTTCTCTATGGATTTAGCCTGCCAGTCAATGGCATACTCCTACTTCATGGTGTATTCTTTTTCTCCTGGTTAATTGCAAGTTCCACTAGGAAACTTTTTTTTTCATTGTTAATTGTTAAAACCCCTAATGCTAACTATAAGATTCTTTCTATTTCTCTCCTGAATCTATTTCATTTTTAACACTTCTGGTATCTATTTTACCTCTTCATTTTGTCCATAACCTCTTCTACATAAAGGTACCTTTTGGCATAGAAAATGTCATTGGGTCTTGCATTTCATATTTCAAACTAGGAATTGTTATCTCAACCCTATCTATTCTCACCTACTCAATTTTTAAGCTAACCAGCGCTGTCTGATTATTCAGGTCATATGGCACTTCTATCTTAATGTGGATTTCCATTAACAGGACCCAGAATGACAGTCTCTACTTCAAAGCCCTAAAAATAATGATTCCTAGGCACCTCAGATTCTCTAACGTTTTAGTACATTTTTCTGAAATTATCTTGATTGAAATGAAGAATAAGATTATGGATGAAATTTGAACAAGAAAGATCAAATGGGAATCAGGGACTCAAAGCAAATCTACAATACTGGAAAGAAAAACAGAGGACATTTTTCAGAGTGGACACTCTAATAAGTCTTGCTATGTGTGTAGTTTCTTGTGAGGTCACAAAAACAAATGATCATAACTGTATGGAAAGATAAATGAACAAAATTATAAGGGTAGTAGAAGAGAAATGAAGAACATGTAGATTTTAGGGTCACAGACTTGATATAATTTTTTAAAAATCTGGTTAATCAGAACATGTACCTATTTGAAATATTATTTAGATATTATCAGAAAATGAAAAAGAAAATATAACAGTCTGGAAGGAAAATTGTTAACCACGTAGGGTAAGGCTCACAAAAAGAAAACAGATGATCTTGATTACATGAATTTGAAAAACTTTTTACAAGAACAAAATCAATTTAGCCAGGATAAGAAACTGCTGATGGGCATGGGGGGTGGGGTTGGGGGAATTGTATCAAATATATGAAATAAGGTTCTGATCAGCAAGATATATAAAGAATTTAGCAAGTGTGATCAGACCAAGAACTATTCATCTAAGAATAAGAGGTCAAAAAATGAATAGTCCTCGGGGCAGTTAGGTGGCGCAGTGGATAGAGCACCAGCCCTGAAGTCAGGAGGACCTGAGTTCAAATCTGGTCTCAGACACTTAACATTCCCTAGCTGTGTGACCCTGGGCAAGTCACTTAACCCCAACTGCCTCAGCACAAAGCAAAAAAAAAAAATAGTCCTCAAAACAAGAAATGCAAACTATAAGCTATATGAAAGGCTGCTTCAATTCATTAGTGTAGAAAATACAAATCAAAACAACTAAAGTTTCACCCCAGCAAATTAATAATGATATCAAAAGCTAGAAATAGTTAATACTCCAAATTCTACATGAATATAAGTCATAATAAAATTCTGTGAATTGCTGTAATCATTTTCGAAAGCAATTTGGAATTAGGTTTAGAAAAATAACTTCCATATTTTCTAATACAAATTCCATTGGTAGTGTGTGTGTGTGCGCGCGTGCATGTGTGCATGCAGAAAAGGCCACCAAAATATTTATAGCAACACTTTTTGTGATAGCAAAGAACTAGAAATAAAGTAGGCATCCATCAACTGAGGAAAGACTAAACAAACTGTGGTATATTAATATGACATAATTTTATTGAGCTGTTAAGAAATTATTAAAATAGGACTTCTGGCCCAAATGGCTATCTGCCTAAATACTGATAGGAATACAACTCCTATATAATTACAACAATAAAAACCTGAAATTTCTAGAAAACTAAATAATAAAAATCTAATGAATGATTATAGAAAATGACTTCTTATACCTCAGAAATGTCAAAAAAAAAATAAACCAGAAGTCCATGGACAATAGGAAAAAAAGTCATCAGCAAAACAGCACTAAAGTGGAAAAAAAAAAAAAAAAGCCAGTAGCTTAAAAAAAAAAGCCAGGAAGTCAGAGGAGAGATAGGCCAGAAGTAAGTAGCCTGCTTCTATCCAGAAGCAGAAAAGCAAGGAGATACCTCAAGAAACCCAAGTTGGGAGGGGTATCACAGATTCACAGCATGGATATATCATTGCCCAGCCAAACTGGTCTACTTGGTCTTACACCTGACATTCTATCCCTTGTCCATTCAGCCCTGCCTGCAATGTTTTCCCTTCTCACTTCTATCTCAGAATTCTTGGCTTCTTCGAAGCCTCATTTCATAAAAGTTGAGACACTAAGAGAGAACCTATCCTCTCTTGACAGACCCAAGTCACCTGGCCCAGAAGAACTCTATACCCTCCAGTCCTAAAAGAACTGGCAAATTGGCTAAAAGCTCCTAGAAAATAGGCGAGATACCAGCAATGTGAGAAAATGACAAATTTTCTTAAAAAAAAAAAAAGGAAAAAGAATAGGGTCTACAAACTACAGGACAATGAATTTGACCTCAATTCTAGGGGAAATTCTAGAACAAGTCATTGAAAAGATTGCTGATGAATAAGCTGGTAGGAAAATATTGATTACAGAGTCAGAATGGCATGATCAAAATCAAGTTATATGTTAGCTCTCCCCCCCCCCCCGTGGTAATTCGGGTTAAGTGACTTGTGACTTGCCCAGGGTCACACAGCTAGGAAGTGTTAAGTGTCTGAGGTCACATTTGAACTCAGGTCCTTCTGACTTCAGGGCTGGTGTTCTATCCACTGTGCCACCTAGCTGCCCCTTCATCTCTCTCTCTCTCTTTTTTTTTTTAAACAAAAACATCACTAAGTTAATAAACTGAGGGGAATACTTAAGTTACCTTGATTTTTAACAGTTTTTGTTTAAACATCTCATACCATCATGTAAAGAAGATAGTGAAATATGGGCTAAACAATCATATATTCAAATGGATTCAGAACTGATTGGGTGGCCATATTCAAATTAACACTTTTAATGGTCACTGTGGTAGGAGCTGTCCAGAATTTGGCCAGTATACTGTTTTAATCAATGGTTTGGATAAAGGCAGAAATGGTTTGCTCATCAAATTTGTAAATGGCACTAAGCTAGTAGGGATAGCTAATATAGTGAATGGCAGTAAGGACCTAAAAGTACATTTAGAGGGTGGAGCATTAGACTAAAACTAACAAATTGAAATTCAATTGAGTTAAATGCAAAGCTTTTCATTTGGGTATAAAAAATAAATTTACAAGAATATTCAGGGGAGACGATATGGTTAGACAATTGTTCGAAAAAAGGTCTGAAGATCTTTGTTTATTGCAAACTCAATAGAAGTCAGGAGTATGATGTGGCAGCCTAAATAGATAATGTGATCTTAGGATGCATAAAGCTTCCATAAATAGTGAGGTAGTAGTCAGGTTTTACCTGATAATGAATGCTTTCCCAGACTACATTGTATTCAGTTTGGGGTACCAAACTATATAGGATGGAATCAAGTGCATGCTAATTTCTACAAGTTATCCTCCAACAATTTCAGTTCAATTAAACAGACAATTTTTAAGTTCCTGTTGTAAACAGGGTACTGTATTAACACTGAATACAAACACCAAAACAAAATAAAAGTTATATCCAGAATGTTAAAACGTCAAAGTTACTAGGGATTATGGGCAGGACTGCAGTTTAGTATGATACCTTTTACCTTCTGATAAAGATATAAAGAATATTTTTACAAGTTCTATATAACTTAAGAGCAGATACTTTATTAAAAGAATTTGCCCATAAGATCTGTTGGAAGGAATAATTCTTTCAGAGCTTTGCTATTGCTCTGCAACCAAACAATTCATGAATGACATTTAAAGCTATCTTTTTTTTTCTATTCAGTAACTATAATATATTTATCTAAACTGGAGAAGGCTGAATCCTTTATTTACCCTGAATTTAAGTTCAGGGACTTATTCTGAACATATTTGTCTGTTTGGCTTCTGTTTATCTGTGCTGTCAGAATGAACTATCTGTAACAAGCAACACAAGAAACCTTGCAATAATGGGTCAAATAACTGAGGCAATAGTCTCTTTCCCAGAATACAAACTTCCTATAATAAACACAATTGTGATTTTGGAGTATCATTAAAATTCCCTATAACATGCTAATAAAATATATTACAAAATATACAATTTCTTTTCTTGAGATCACAATTGTAATTTTTTTGGTTTGCTTTTGATTTTAAGAAAATTTTGCCACAGATTAACTGGTATACTTGAAGACAAGTCCTTTTTCTGCAATGTAGTAGGGAACAAAGGAGGTTAGAAACATCAATAAAACAATCCCAAGCTTAACAAAGACCTTTCTTTTCCAGAGTTCCCCCTATTATCTATTCATTTTAAATATACTCCCTTTTGAGGATTATAAAATTAATGGATAACTCTATACTTTCTTTTTGGATAAAAAAAAGACCATATAATTAAAGGATTCTTAAACTAGGGTCTATGGGTTGATTTCAGGGATTCTGTTTATTTGGATGGAAAAATTACATCTTTGTTTCAATTTAATTGATTTCCTTTGTAATCCAAAAGTATCTTGTTTTATGAGCTTAAAAATATTCTTTTTAGAAGGGGGTCCATAGTCTTCAAAAAAAAGGGATTCCATGATATAACACAAAAATATACAAATATACAATTTTTAAAAGACAAACACCACAAAAGCAAAATCCACTGATGAAAAGTACTAATAAGATTTGTCCATTACTAGATAATACACAGAGAACAAATTAATCAATTCATTAGAATTTTTATCCTGTATGCTCTGAAGACCAGTAACATGTGTTATTTAAATTTTCTCTACATACAGACATTTAGTACCTAATACACCTAACTTCTTTGTGATTAATATATATAGTAGTCATTTAATAAAAGTCTGTGGGGGCAGCTAGGTGGCGCAGTGGATAGAGCACCAGCCCTGAAGTCAGGAGCACCTGAGTTCAAATCTGGTCTCAGACACTTAACATTCCCTGGCTGTGTGACCCTGGGCAAGTCACTTAACCTCAATTACCTCAGCAAAAAAGCAAATAAATAAATAAAAGTCTGTAGGTGCTAACCTGCCTTATCTATTCAACTTCCTGAGAGAGGTGTCAAAATAGTACAGATTGAGAATATATATGTATATATATATATATATATATATATATTTTGTACTATTTTGACACCTCTCTGTACTATGTGTATATATATATATATAGTACAGATTAAGAATATATATATATATATATATATATTTTAAAGCATAAGGCACAAGGTTCCTTGTTTTATAAACTACACTGAAAAAAAAACAGCAAAAATGTGTCTTTGGTAAAACCAGAGAAGGAGCATAGATTTAGAACTTGCAGGAATTTTAGAAATAATTAAGTCCAATATTCTCATACAGATGAGAATATTAGAGCAAAGAGATTAATTGACTTCCCCAAAGTCACAAAGTTACTAAGTGTCTGAGATAGGATTTGAATTTAAATCTTCTTCACTCTTAGTCCAACATATTATACTTTTGGGGGAAAGTGAACGTGAAACAAAGAACCCCTATAGAATCTTTCCATATTTTGGCCTCTTAAGAAAGCATTCCAAAAGGTGCAAAAGAAAAGGCTGACCTGAGAATAGGACAAGTTTTGATCTCCTAACTAAAGATTTTACCAGCAATTTCTTTTTCTTTAACACCCTTCTTTATGTTCCTGTTCCAGTACTGTGGATACCTGGCCCAGAAGAGAAGACAATGCTGTGACACCACCAGTGGGACCAACAAGGTTCAGGTGATTTTTCCTCTTTTGTTCTGCTATGAAAAGTTGTTCCTGGAAAGATGTAATGTCCTTCAAACTAGCTGAAAGAGCACCAGTTCTGGAGACAGAGGATCCAAGTTCAAACATCAGTTCTGATGCTTGCTATCTAGGTGAAGTCTTTTCTCCTTTCTGGCCCTTAGTTTTCCTCAACTATAAAACAAGGGGGTTAAACTAAATGGTCTTTGAAGCCCTTTCAGCTCTAAATCTAGACCATCCCAATCTAGAGAAATAAATAGAACTAAAATGGATAAAATCCACCCAAGTAAATGAAAAACTAGACCAGAGAAAAAATTTGACACAATCCCATACCTTTAGATTGAGGTAATCAATGCAACTGAGTTCAAATATCAGCTGTTTGTTTGTTTGTTTGTTTGTTTTTAATTACTAGTGTGACCATGAGAATATCCCTTAATCTCAATGGGTCTCATTTTCCTCATCTGTAAAGTCAAGGATTTGGACTCTCTTGGTAACCTAATCAGTTCCTATGGACCTAACAATCATCTCTATGGAGATAACTCTCAGATAATTCCTCTATCTTCCCCCAAGTTTTGGTAATGGGAACAACCTATTTAACATTTCAAACTGGATATAATAATAATAGCATTCATATACCACCTACTATTTATTATGTTACACATTAATTTAAATACAGAATTAACATTCATTATAATACCTACTAATTATATGTATATGATACCTACTAATTTATCCAATACCTACTATGCACTAGGCATTGTGAAAAGTGCTTTACAAGTATATCTGATTTTATGCTGTCACAACCCTATAAGGCAGATGCTATTATTATCATCCCCATTTTACAGTTGAGGAAATTGAAGCAAACAGGTTAATTCAATTGCCCAAGGTCAAACAGCCAGTAACTCTGATTCTACATAAGAACTCAGGGCTTTTGGACTGTAGGCCCAGTCCTAAATACTGCACCAACTAGTTGCCTCTAATATCTCAACATGTCCAAAATGCTAAGGCTTCTCTTCCTAATATTTCAATTTCTAACAAAGGCAACACTGTCCTTTCACAGTCTCATTGATCCAAAACTTTAGATTCCCCACTCTCCCTCACAACATTTATGCAATCAGTACCAAATCCTTCTCTGCCTGTCTTTACAGCATTTTTTGAATCCAACCCCATCTCTCCACTCACTCAGCCACCACCTTAATGCAAGACCACATTGCTTCTTGCCTGGATTTTTGTAGCAGTCTCCTAACTTGTTTTCCTGCCCCAAATCTCTTGCCACTACAGTTTATACCATACACTGCTGTCAGATTAATTTTCCTTACACTTAGATCTGATCGTTTGACACTGTCTAGTTGCTGTAGAAAGTCTTGATTGACTTTAGAATACTATGTAAAACTTTCTGTGTAGCTTATAAGGTCCTAGACAACCTGTTCCCAGCCTATCTTTCCAGCCTCATTGTCTATTGTTTGCCTTGAGTGGTTGGCAAATTTGCTTTCTCTTTGTTCCTCACCCATGACACATTCTATTTTCCATCTTCAAGTTTTTACAATGGCTGTCCCCCATGTCTGAAATGTACTCCATCCTTACCTCTACTTCATAGATTCTCTTTCTCTTAAGCAACTCCTACATGAAGCCTTCTTTAATTCCTCTATATACTAATGTTTTTTCTGTTATACTACCTCATATTTAACAAATATGTAGTTATAATAATTTATTTTACAGTTGTGCTTCATATATTTTTATGTCCCATCACGGTCTCCTCCATTACAATGTAAACTCCTTATGAGAAAAGATTGTTTCCTTCTTTGTAAATGCATTTCCTTCTTATCCCACCTTACCTAGTCCATACCTGGCACACAGTAAATATACAATTAATATTTGTTGATCAACTGGTTGATACTCTCTGGTGTCTCTTCTAGTTCTAAATTATATGATATTCAATTATTCTACATCATACATTTATGCTGTTTACCTTTTCTTAAACTTTTTTAGTTAAAATCTGTCATTGTATAAATATTTAATAGACATTATTTTTTCTTTAGTCCTTTTCAAAACTTCTAGAACTAGATGTCCTAGAAACATACATTTAGAATAAATTTAGCAGTAGAAGGGAATTAAGAGGTTATCTAATCCAATCTCTTGGTTTTCCAGACCCAAAGAAAATAAATGACCTGCTCAAGGGAAGTCAATCACAGAGAATTTGTACCTCCGTCATTCAGCTCCAAATTCAGGCTGCCATTCAAATGTATCACACTATTTCTTTCTTTTTTTTTTAATATTTCCTCAATTTTTAAAAAAATTTTTATTAAAGCTTTTTATTTGTATAACATATGTATGGGTAGTTCCCCAGCATTGATCTTTACAAAGCATTCCATTACAAATTTTACCCCCGGTCCCCTTCCCTCCCCTAAATGGCAGGAAGTCCACTACATGTTAATAATGATGAAATACTTGACAAGTTGTGCAAGAAAAATCCTATCTATGAGAAAAAAAAAAGAAAATCAAAGAAAGGAAACACAATGCAAGCAAACCTCAATAGAGAGCATGAAAATGTTATGTTGTGGTCCACATTTCATATACTTCTCTCTGGGTGTATATGGCTTTCTTCACTGAACAATTGGAATTGGTTTGAGACAATTCTTTGTTGCAGAGAGCCATGTCTATCAGAATTGATCATCATGTAATACTGTTGTTGCTGTGTATAATGATCTCCTGGTTCTGCTTGTTTCACTCAGCATCAGTTCATGCAAGTCTCTCCAGGCCTCTCTGAAATCGTCCTGCCGGTCGTTTCTTACAGAACAATAATATTCCATAACATTCATATACCATAATTTATTCAGCCATTCTCTAACTGATGGGCATCCCTTCAGTTTCCAGTTTCTAGCCACTACAGAAAGAGCTGCCACAAACATTCTTGCACATGTATCACACTGTTTCTTAAGAGATTTAGCTGAAAAAATAAATGATGCTCAGCATAAAGAACTCCCTAACAACTGGGGGACTCTAAGTTTCTCTATCATCAGAGGTGTCTGAGCAGATGCCAGAGTACCTTGTGCAGCATAATGCTAGGCTGGAAGTAACAAACAACTGGGTTTTAATCCTGTTTTAAACACTTAGCTAGATAACTGAGCAAGTCAGCTTCTTTGATCCTCACTTTCTTAATATAAAATAATAATAGAAACTAAAAATTCCCCTCACAAAGTTGTTAGAAGATCAAATGAGATAATATATATGTAAAGAGCTTTTTCAACCTTAATAAACTATACATGCTAGCTTTTTGACTGTTGTGATAGAAGGAATTAATGCTAGGAGAGAATTAGACTAAATGACTTCCAACTTTAAAATTCTATAAGTATATAATTTCCAAATTACTTTGGATATTGATAGTGTTCTTTCATCTAAATAATTCAAATGATGGATATTGATTACGTTTTCTTCATGTGAATAAGTTGAATGATCTAATATTTTAATTTTTTATTTCCAAATTACGTAAATTCATTGTCTGGAAATGTTCCACTTTTACTTCCAATTCAACATTTATTAAAAAAAAATTCATCTTTCCTCCCACATCTATTCCCTCTTCTAACTTCACTATTTCTGTCAATGGCATGGCTGTCCTATACTACACTGTTGTTAAAGTGCAAATCTGATCATGTCACACCCTACTCAAAATCCAGTGGCTTCCTGTTATGCCTCTAGAATCCAAAATTAACTCCTGTTTAGTTTCTAACTGACCCAGCTTAACTATTCAGACTATCCTGAGCCCTTAAATTATCAGTGCTCTGACTCTCAGAGTATCCTATATTTAACTTACTTTGCTATTTCCTTATATCTCTTCTTTATTTACTTTGGTACAGATATGTCTTCTACCACACCTCTCCAGCTTTATCTCGCGACTCCCCTCTGTGCACTCCACATATTATAGTGAAATTGCTTTTTCACCTACCTATCTTTCCCTGTGCCTGGAATAACCTCCCTCTTGCTTTGGAGAATTTTTTTAAAACCTAACTCAAGGGGCAGCTAGGTGGCACAGTGGTTAGAGCACCAGCCCTGAAGTCAGGAGGACCTGAGTTCAAATCTGGTCTCAGACACTTAACATTCCCTAGCTGTGTGACCCTGGGCAAGTCACTTAACCCCAACTGCCTCAGCAAAAAGCAACTAAAAAAAAAAAAAAAAAAAAACTAACTCAAATTCTACTTCTCCCAAAAATTCTGTGCTTTGTAATTAATTTGTATCTTATCTCTCTAGCAGAGTACTACAGGCATACAGCAAAGGCTTAATAAATGTGATAAAATGTACATACTTAATACATGTTTGTTAAACTGAAGGGTTTCTTTTACCAAGACCAAATGCATATTATGATAGCAATAAGATTAATTACTTTATTAATATTGTTACTGTTAAGTGATTAGTTTCCCATGGAGAACATGAAAGTGGTAAAACCCTGGAATTCAAATTTCACTTTCTCTTTCCTACAAATATACATAATAAGAAATGCCAACCAAATTTCCATTAAGAGAATATGCAAATACTTATTTTAAATAGTTCATTTTGTATGATTTAAAAGTGTGAATTTAGAAAAATTTGATTTCTCAAATGTAAATTTAATAGTTTTCCTCCCTGATAAATAATTTCTTAGAAAGTTTTTTATTTTCAAAACATATGCACGGATAATTTGACAACATTGACCCTTGCATAGCCTTGCATTTCAGATTTTCTCCTCCTTTCCCCCACTCTCTCCCTAGATGACAAGCAATTCAATATGTCAAAATATATGTTAAATCCAATATGTATAACATAGTTATACAATTCTCTTGCTGCACAAGAGAAATCAGATAAAAAAAAAAGAAAGTAAATGAGTAAGAAAACAAAATACAAGCGAACAACAATAAAAAAGAGTGAGAATGTTATGTTGTGATTCACATTCAATTCCTACAGTCTTCTCTCAGGGTGTGCATGGCTCTCTTCTCACAAGATCATTGTAACTGGCATCAATCATGTCATTGTTGGAAAGAGTCTCGTTCACCTGATTAATAATTTGAGGTTGCATTAATTTTATAAAAGTTTCAACAAATTTGCTCTGCCTTTAAATTCAAAATTTCAGGAAAAAGTGACAAATTTTATACCTTTTTAAAAGTTAAAAAAACCAACAAGCAAACATGGAATAAACAGTAGCATGTACCTAATAAATGGCCCCAGTTTTCATCTTGTAGTCACAAAAGTGTTGCTGATAGTGCAATACAAGACTACTCTAGAAGAAGCTGAAAGAAGGCTCAAAGATAATAGAGTAGAAACTACTTCGAAGGACATAATTAAACCTTAGTTTTTATTATGGGATAATTCATATAGAGATAACTGATAGTACAAAGTACTCCCAGCTGAAGTAATTCTCTCTACCATTACAAGTCAGCACATTATCTGCAGCCTATATTCTTAGAGAGCTGCTTGGAGCAGTAAGATTTTAAGTGACATGCACAGTTCCATTCTCCAACCAGGGAAATGGCAACTACAAGCAGAGTCTTAATGTTTTTCAGTATAGTCTTTTAGAAGATAGAACTTTTCCTTATTATGAGATATTAAAGTCAAACACTGGAAATGGAATTAAAATATAATTTGTTTAATACAACATCAGAATATTATAATCTCAGTACTCAAAGAGTTGCAGTAAATCTGAGGTGCTATATACTAGAATTTTTTTTTTGAGGCAATTGGGATTAAATGACTTGCCCAGGGTCACAAAGCCAGGAAGTGTTAAGTGTCAAGATCAGATTTGAACTCAAGTCCTCCTGACTTCAGGGCTGGTGCTCTATCCACTGCGCCATCTAGGTGCCCCTATATTCTAAAACTTTAAGATGTATGTGACTTTAACTTTTTTTTTCATTTAACAAACCACTAGAGCATTTTAAAAGTTCTTCCATCAAAAAATATAACTTGACCTTCTTTGAAAAAAAATTAAAAAATATGAACACTCAAATATGCACATGAAATAACCATATCATCTTGAAAGTATTCTTAGTAGGAACTTTATTCCTTAAACTCTTGGTATTGTCAGAACTCAATCTCACCACAATCACTTAAAAATTCTCTTGAGATTTATTTGGAAGAGAGTTTACATTTTGATCTATTCAATTATACTGGAAATATCTGCAACAGGAATATTAGCTTTTGAACCCAGGTCTTCCTGGGTTTGTGACTAGCTCTCTTCACACTATGCCATTCTGTCACTCCCTTGATATATGTATAGACATATAAAGATAGGAAGGAAATGTAATCATTGCACTCAAGGAGCTTGGGGGATAGAGTAGAGAACAGAATACCTATGATAAAAGGTACTACATGATGAGGACAAAGAAAAGATTAAAGACAGTTTTCTAAGAAAATCTAAAGGAAAAAAAATCACTTCCAATAAAGAAAGCTCTCATAGAGTGCCATTTGAGCTAAACTAAAAAGAAACAAAGATTTCAACAGACAGTGATGTGAAGGGCATGCATTTCTAATGTGGATGAATACAAAGAAATAGAAGATAGTGTAAGAAGAAGCCCTATCACCTCCATGCTTATGCCCTTTCCCCTGCTGTCTTGGTTGCAAGCAGTAGTTCACGTTCAACGTGGAAAAAGGATACTGATAGAAAGGAAATTAGAGACCTTTTTCAGGAAAAGGACCACTGCTGCTCCCAATGAATAGTATCTTTAACTTCTCCCAGTGATGCAGGTGAGTAGCTCAGTGACTGGAGCTCTGGGCCTGGAGTCCAGAAGACCTAAATTCACATCAAACTTCAGACTTACCCAGCTGTGTAAATCCTGGTTAAGTCACAACTTTGGGAGGCTTCCTCCTCTATCAAATGGGGATACCCAGCACTTCCCTCCCAGGGTTGTTGTGAGGCCCAAATGAGACAATAATGACTAAGTAATTAGCACACTGAATGGCACACACCGTTGTTCAGTCATACAATTGTGTCTGATTCTTCATGACCCTGCTAAGGGGTTTTCTTTTCTTTCTTTTTTTTTCAATTTCATGAACATTATTTAATAAGCATTTTGTATTTTCCATTTGATTTGCCCTCTCTCTCTCTTTTTTTTTTAAATTAAAGCTTTTTATTTATAAAGCATATGCATGGGTAATTTTTCAACATTGACCCTTGCAAAGCTTTCTGTTACAAATTTTTCCCTCCTTCCCCTCACCCCCTCCCCTAGATGGCAGGAAGTGTAATACATGCTAATTATGTTAAAATACTTGACAAATCAAATATATGTATAGATATTTATACAGTTACCTTGCTGTACAAGAAAAATTGGATCTACAAGAAAAAAAAAACCTTAGAAGGAAAACAAAATGCAAGCAAACATCAATAGGGAGCTTGAAAATGCTATGTTTTGGTCCACACTCAGATCCCACAGGCCTCTCCCTGGGTGTATATGGCTTTCTTCATCACTGAACAACTGGAACTGGTTTGAAACATTTCACTGTTGAAGAGAGCCACGTCCATCAGAATTGATCATCATATAGTCTTACTGTTGCCGTGTATAATGATCTCCTGGTTCTTCTCTTTTCACTCAGCATCAGTTCATGCAAGTCTCTTCAGGCCTCTCTGAAATCATTCTGTTGGTCGTTTCTTACAAAACAATAATATTCCATAACATTCATATACCATAATTTATTCAGCCATTCTCCAACTGATGGGCATCCATTCAGTTTCCAGTTTCTAGATACTACAAAGAGGGCTGCCACAAACATTCTTGCACATGTGGGTCCCTTTCCTTCCTTTAAGACCCTTTGGGATATAGGCCCAATAGAAACACTGCTGGGTCAAAGGGTATGCACAGTTTGATAACTTTTTTAGCATAGTTTCAAAGTGCTCTCCAGAATGGTTGGATTTGTTCACAGTCTCACCAACAATGTATCAGTGTCCCATTTTTCCCACATCCTCTCCAACATTTGTCATTATCTTTTCCTGTCATTTTAGCTAATCTGACAAGTATGTAGTGGTATCTCAGAGTTGTCTTAATTTGCATTTCTCTGATTAATAGTGATTTGGAGCATCTTTAGTTTTAATTTCATCATCTAAAAGTTGTTCATATCCTTTGACCATTTATTGATTGGAGAGTGGCTTGAATTCTTATAAATATAAGTCAATTCTCTATATATTTTAGAAATGAGGCCTTTATCAGAACCCTTAAATGTAAAGATGATTTCCCAATTTATTGCTTCCCTCCTAATCTTGTCTGTATTAGTTTTGTTTGTACAAAACCTTTTTAACTTAATATAATCAAAATTATCTATCTGGTGTTCAATTAAGAGTTCCAGATCTTCTTTGGACATAAATTTATGCCATCTCCACATGTCTGAGAGTTAAACTATCCTATGTTCCTCTAATTTGCTTATAACATCACTCTTTATGTCTAAATCATGAACCCATTTAGATCTTATTTTGGTATGTGGTGTTAGGTATAGGTCAAGCCCTAATTTCTTCCATACTAGTTTCTAATTTTCCCAGCAGTTTTTATCAAATAGTGAGTTCTTATCCCAAAAACTGGGGTCTCTGGGTTTGTCAAACACTAGATTGCTATAGTTATTGCCTAGTTTGTCCTGTGATCCTATTCTATTCCACTGGTCGACTACTCTATTTCTTAGCCAGTACCAAATGGTTTTGACAGCCGCTGCTTTATATATAGTTTTAGATCTGGCACAGCAAGGACACCCTCATCAGCCTTTTTTTTTTTTAATTAATTCCCTTGAAGTTCTTGAGCTTTTGTTCTTCAAATGAACTTTGCTACTATTTTTTCTAGATCTGTAAAATAATTTCTTGGGGGTTTGATTGGTATGGCATTAAATAAGTAAATTAGTTTGGGTAGTACTGTCATTTTTATATTTGCTCAGCCTACCCACTATCCAAGTGCCACAAATACTTGATGTTTTTCCAACTGATTAGGTCTGACTTTGTGTGGAAAGTGTGTTGTAGTTTAGTTCATATAGGAACATGACTGTTCCTTGGCAAATAGATTCCCAAATATTTTATACTATTGACAGTGATTTTGAATGGAATTTCTTTTTGTATCTCTTGCTGCTGAACTTTGTTGGTAATATACAAAAATGCTGATGATTTATGTGGATTTACTTTTGTATCCTGAACCCTTTGCTAAAGTTGTGAATTGTTTCTAGGGTTCTTTAAGTGTACCGTCATGTCATCTGCAAAGAGTGATCATTTGGTTTCCACATTACCTACTCTAATTCCTTTAATCTTTTTCTTCTCTTACTGCCAAAGCTAACATTTCTAATACAATATTAAACAGTAATGGTGACAGTGGGCAGCCTTGTTTCACTCCTGATCTTATTGGGAATGGGTCTAGTTTGTCCCCAATACATATGATACTTGCTGATGGTTTTAAATAGATGCTACTGATCATTTTAAGGAAAAGCCTATTTATTCCTAAACTCTCTAGTGTTTTCAATAGGAATGGGTGTTGGATTTTATAAAACGCTTTTTCTGCATCTATTGAGATAATCATATGATTTTTGTTAGTTTGGTTATTAACATAATTGATTATCCTGATACTTTTCCTAGTTTTTCCAACTGATTAGGTCTGACTTTGTGTGGAAAGTGTTTTGTAGTTTAGTTCATATAGTTCCTGACTTTCCCACTAAGGGATTTTCTTGGCAAATACACTGGAGTGGTTTGCCACTTCCTCCTCTTTCCCCTTTGGATTAAGGGAAACAGAAGTTAAATAATTTGTTAGCATTACACAACTGGTAACAGTCTAAGGATCACATAATGAACCCAGGTTTTCCTGATTCTAGACATAGCTTCTACCCACTGTGACATCTAACTGCCTCACCTGGCACACAGTAATTGCTAAGTGGATGTTAGCTTTTATTACTATTATTGATTCAGACCTCTTTCATTACTTCTAGCAAAACAAGAATGACCAAGAACAAAAGAACAAAATACAGATCAACAATTGCAGATAAATTTTCATCAAAAATACTAAGTCTTATGACAATCTGGTACCCAGGATTTTCCCTTTTTCAAAAGAGTAAAAAAATGATTAAAAATTAAGCTTAAAATATATAACATCATATTGAATAAAAGGGTTGGCACAAGCAAAGTAGTTAACATAAATTGATAATAAGTAACATGAATATATTTAATAAATATTTATCTAGTTGAATATTATATTAATGATAGGAGTTAATCTGACTTTCAAAAGTGATCAATTTACTTTCAAATAATCTACACACTGAAAAGCTAATTGTATGACGGATAATTGTAAATGTTCCAAGTTGTAAAAAGCAAAGTTGCCCAATTTCATGTGTTGAAAAAATTTATGCATTATTCTGATTATTCAGATATATATCTATGCAGGTATTATTGCTAAGAATCTTTGACTGTGCAGAAATATTAAGTGACACTTTATCAATACCTTGGAAAAGAAAGCAGCTATTCAATTTCTAAGTTGCTTTTTCTTTAAATAACAAAATTGGATTCATAAAACTGAATGAGTTTCTGTCTCAATATTTCTGTTTATAAAACGTATTTAAGTCTATTTCTCCATTTAATCCCTCTTAAAACCCAATCTCTAAAAGAATAATAGAATTTTACTGTATAAAAATTTTGTTTCCATGCCAGATGATTATTATTGTTTGGAGCACACAAATATCATTATAAATAAGATCATAAGACTCTCTTTTAAATGTTGTTTTAAATAATTTCATATGGAAAATGCTTTCATCTTAAGTTCCCTGATATAGACCTTGTTTTGAGTCCAGTTTATCTTTCATGGTGATAAGACTGAGAAAAAAATTTTTTTGAAGAAAGTAGAATACAAAGTTGTTTAAATTCTATTTACTTTACTAAAATATTTCAGAAAACATTTGTAATTATATTTATTCATTTATTGCACATATATATGCCAATGTCCTAATCTGAGTGTACACTATTTTTATACTCCAATATTCTGTAGCTGATATGTTCATTTATGGGACCAGACAGACCTTAGGGTCTCTTAGACAAGATGATGCTTTAATCAAAGGATTAGTGAAGCAGACACTAAAGTGCCATTATTCTGATTATCAACCAATCCTGTCTGATGGGGAAATTGAAATGATTTAGAATAGTTAATAGTATGTGGGAAAAAGAAATTAATTGATGGATGACACTGAAAAATGCATTTAAATATTTGTTATTACTGGTATTTTACAAATATTAGATATTACACAAGACATGACTAAGAGACTGTCTTATAGTGGTTTCAATTTTTTTTTAAATATAGCAGTCAAATGATGCAATGACATCAACAGCCTTTTCAACATTTGCTCTAAAATCCTTTAATCTCTTTCCCCCAGCAACTTTTTATCATGTTTCACACTATTTTATTCAACAAATGTGTAGTAAGTACCTACAATGCATAGGCATTAAGTGAGGGTTTCAGAGACTGAAAGATGAAATCATTTCTGTCCTTATAAAATCAGACTAGTATAAAAATCATTATTATATATTTAAATTAAACATTAAAGACAAATGACAGGTCTAAATCACATGCTAGGAGAAATCTGAGTTGATTTCTATGAGAATGGAATCACAAAAAAAGAAACAAAAATAAAGGAAGAATTTGTGGAAGAACACAAAATCACAACCCTAAAGCTGAAAGGAACTTTGGAAGTCATCTCCACAACCAACGCATAATTTTATATATGTGGAAAAAATGAGGTTCCAAGAGAGGAAAAAAACCTAAGATCACAACAGTAGTAAGTGGCCTCGAGGAGATTCAAACACAGGTCCTCTGACACTAGGGGAAGAGTTCTTTTAACCTCACATGCATGTGCATGTGCACAAGCATGCATGCCAACCTACAGACATTGGGTGATCCTTCTTGCCAATGTCTCACAACTCAGCTCTACCACATCTCCCCAGCAAAAGTGGGGATACCTTGGTTGCCTATAGCATCATGAAGCTTGAATTACCAAAGACAAGCTTCATCAACAAAGTTTATTTTGCCATCTAAGGTCAAGTAGAGAATCACAATAGAATCCCAGATTTTAAAAAAAGATGCTTGCTACCTCACCAATCAGCAGATGGCCATGATATTTTTACCTTGAGGAGGGGGTCAGGCCAAATTTAGAAGTGGTGGGCACAATAACTGAGACTTACTTTCAGCTTTTCAGTGAAAAACAAAAAAGCAAAAAAAAATCTAATTTTGTTCTCTCTAAAATTAAAACTTAAGATTCAAGATTTAAGTCAGTGTTAAGACAATCTAGGTAAAATAAAAATTATTAATCACCTACTATATGGGAACCATGTTAAAAACTGAATATACAAACAAAGACAACAAGCCTTTGCCCTCAAAGAGCTCATAAGTCTAATGGGAAAGACTGTACAAAAAAAACTATATACTAACGAGATAGAAACAGGATTGTCTGAAAGTAATCTCAGCGGGAAGACTTTAGGATTAATGGAAAGGTTTGTAGAAGAAGGTGGGATTTTATCTGAAATTTGAAAGAAGCCAAGGAAGTTAGGAGGAAAAAGAGGAGGTGAGAAGTGAGGGAATTCCAGGCATGGAGGACAGCCAGTAAAAATGCGCAGAATCAGGAGATGGAATATCTTACTCAAAGAGAAGCAAAAACAAAAGCCCTGGATTACAGAGTATGTAGAAGGGAAGAATGTATAAGAAGACTAACAAGATAGTGTGATGTTTAAAAATTTGAAAGACATAGTTTCTGGGAAATTTAAACATTAATAAGGCCAGCAAGTAAAAGAATGGTCATTTGGTCATCCCTCTTGGACCAAAAATAATCATGGCTGTGAACCCACAGTTTACGTACACTTCAAAAGAGTATGATACCATCTAAGTTGTGAGCTCAGGTAACTAAGAGGGTGGTAGTGTCCTCAACAGTAAATGGGAAGTTAGGAAGAGAGGAGGGTTGGGGGGGAGAATAATGCGCTCCATTTTGGACATGTTGAGTTTAAGATGTTTCTAAGACATCCAGGTCCAATAGGCAACTGAATACATAAGACTGGATATCAGTAGAAAGTTTTGGATCTAAGAATCTGAGATCTGAGAATCCTCCAGATGTAGATAAAATACATAAAATTTGATCATCAAGCAAAATAATATAGGAACAGTACTGTTTAAGAAAGTTAAAAGTTTTCAATTATAGTGATTAGATCCATTTATATTACCAGGTGATTTTAAGTGCTTTAAAATTACATTCTTTGAGCCTCAGTTTCCTAATCTATAAAATGAAGACATTAGGCCAAGATAATCTTTCTCTAGGGTTTATCCCAACTCTAAACTTCCATGTATATAAGCCAAAAGAAGGGATAAGCTAGGAAAACTAGATTATAAGGCCTTGAAGTATGTGATCATGAATTTTGCAGTCAACTCTTAATTATTTATGTTAATGGATTAATGCAGTCATTCATGAAAATCAAAATTGAAAGAAAAACAGTTTTATTTGGATTTGGAAACTGTTCTGTAGTTATTGCATCATGGATACAATATTTTATTTTATTTTATTATTTTTTTATTAAAACTTTTTCTTTGCAAAACATATGTATGGGTAATTCTTCAACTTTAACCCTTACAAAGCTTTCTGTTACAAATTTTTTCCCCCCTACTCCCCACCCCTCCCCTAGATGGCAGGATATCCACTACATGTTAATTATGTTAAAATACTTGACAAATCAAATATATGTATACATATTTCCACATTTATCGTTGTTGTGCAAGAAAAATCGTATCTACAAGAAAGAAAAATCAGAGAAAGGAAACACAATGCAAGCAAACATCAATAGAGAGCATGAAAATGTTATGTTGTGGTCCACATTTCATATCTCTCTCTCTGGGTGTATATGGCTTTCTTCACTGAACAATTGGAAGTGGTCTGAAACATCTCATTGTTGAAGAGAGCCATGTCCATCAGAATTGATCATCATATAGTCTTGTTGTTGCCGTGTATAATGATCTCCTGGTTCTGCTCATTTCACTGAGCATCAGTTCATGCAGGTCTCTCCAGGCCTCTCTGAAATCATCCTGCTGGTCGTTTCTCACAGAACAATAATATTCCATAATATTCATATACCATAAGTTATTCAGCCACTCTCCAATTGATGGGCATCCATTCAGTTTCCAGTTTCTAGCCACTTACAAAAAGGGCTGCCACAAACATTTTTGTACATGTGAGTCCCTCTCCTTCCTTTATGATTTCTTTGGGATATAAGCCCAAAAGAAACACTGCTGAGTCAAAGGGTATGCACAGTTTGGTAACTTTTTGCGCATAGTTCCAAATTGCTCTACAGAATGGTTGGATCCGTTCACAGTTCCACCAACAATGTATTAGTGACGGACACAATATTTTAACAAAAATGCAATTTGACAAGTATTTATTAAACTCATACCAGTTATAATGTACCATGCTAGGCAGTAGGTACAAGATAAAAATGGAACTGAAAACAGAAGCAGGAGAAATGTATATGGTTTTAAGACTTATAAAGCATTCTACATATATTATTTAATCCTTATAACAACTGTGAATAGTAGGTATTCTTATTTTCCATTTTACAGTAGTTAAACTTGCTTTGCGTCATAAAATTAACAAAATATCTATCTGGATCAAATTTAAATTAAGGTCTTCTTGACTCTAAATTTATTATACCACTTAATATATATAATGATGACAATAACAACAGAAAGGGAAAAAAAAAAGAAATTTAAAGTGAATCTCATGTAAATATATTGACCATCGTTGTCCCCAAATAAAAGTAAGAAAACCTTTATTGAAAAGGTAGTATGGACCAAGAGTATAGAAGTATACACTTTCCATCAAATTCAATGAATGTGTTAACTTTTTTGCCCAAATGCTTTTTCTCTATTATTATTATTGTTGCTAATATTTAAAAAGGAATGATCACTCAATGGGGGGAAAGGAGAGAGATTTAAGGATTTGAAAGGGACCTCAGAGATCATCAGGTCCAATTCTCTCAGTTTTCAAATGAGAAAATGGAGACAAAGGATGATTAAAATGATTTGTCCAATATCACAAAGATAATAAGCAAGCATTTGAATGGGATTTTAACCTCTGTGTTTTAATTCCAAAATCAGTGTCATTTCTACTCTACTACTATGTCTTCTAAAAATGATGTCAAAACAAAAGATAACTGAAAAAAATTATCAAAAAAAGGAATTCTAATTCTTTATTTTGACTCTTCTTCTGTGCTTGTACAAAGGTAAAACAGAAATGATACTAATTTACTTCAAGAAGCTGATGCTTCTTTGAGGAATTTTTTGACTAGAACAAGACAAAAGAATTAAAACTTTTAAAAATAATGTAGCAATTGCCTTAATTTTTTTTATTTTATTTTTATTTTATTATTATTTTTATTTTATTTGTTTAAGGTCCCCAGAAAGAGAGGCAGAGGCAGGAGGGGTTTGTAGGGTTCCTAGAAAGGAAGGGACTGCTCAACCACCGTGTGGTAACTGCCAGAGATGTCTCCTAAGCCCACATGAAAAGGGCCAGACCTTGGCTCAAACTAGCAAACCGGACAATGTTTTTATTTTTATTTTTTAATTTTATTTTTTCTTTTAAATTCATTTATTTATATATTTTGTTTGTTTGTTTCTTTAAGGTCCCCAGAAAGAGAGGCAGAGACAGGAGGGGTTTGTAGGGGTCCTCTAGCAATTGCCTTAATTTTTAAAAATACCATCACACACACACACACACACACACACACACACACACACGTGTCTCCCACTTACTTTTCTGAAAAAGTGAAGTATAATTATTTGAGGCAGTTTGAGAATAACTGGGGAAAAACAACAGATTTTAAGCATTCAGTCTATGTGATTTGGTAATGCTTGTAGGGAGAGGAAGAAGCAAACTTTTCTTTGTTGTCCAAATCTCTTTCAATATTCCTAAAATTCTTAGCATCTTGTGTAGTATATGTAACAATTATTTATATAACATTAATATTCCTATCTCACATATTATTCATCAATTTTGTGAATGTATATGTGTAGTTTTCTCCCCAAGGAGGCAATTCACCTAAAACAAAGATATCTCATATGATCTGAAACCACAGTTGCACAAGGTGATACAAAAGAAACAATAAAAAACAATTTTAAAAATCAGTCAGCATATTTGCTATTTCAACATATCAACTAATATTGAAATCTATAAGTAGATTTTGGGCTCACTGAAAAGGGTACTGTCTCCAAAGAAGTAGCTCATCATTCATGCACACCTGCCTATCCTGTCTGATAAGATTTGTTTCCTACACTCTCATAAATTTGAAAAGGATACCTACTCAACATAGAGAAAGTCTTCCTTCTATTCTTCTGATATTGTAAACAAACAAGTGGTACACACAGGATTTCCCCTCTTTGCTTCTGCCATGCAATTAGCCCACCTTTTTTTTCATCATATATCTCTTCAATGACCTCCTTTATATCCTGCTTCTTTAAAATTCCTGTTTCTAATATACTTCAACCTAGTGATGAATACCATGTGCTTCTCCATTATTCCCTAAGGGATCATTTAGATTCTTTGGAAATTAGAGTGCTCCATGATTCACAAGCACACAACATCTTTGGTAGAAGACTGATATTTAATAGACAGGTCTATGCTCTGTGGTTTTTTGTTTGTTTGTTTGTTTTGTTTTGTTTTTTAAGTTTTTAAGGTCATTTTGCAGCCTTAGTTCACCTTAATGAATCTAGGAAGGCTCTATTCTTTGCAATCCAAATTGGAATAATATATATATATATATATACACACACATATATATGTATATATAATATATATACACACAGTAGACAGAAAGCAAAAGAGGACTATTAATAATAAGAACTATACACCAAAATCAATTAGCATTTCCAAGTCATAGAAGAAGGGCCAGTAGGAAAATTATGCAACTGTTTATGTCATATAATTAAAGCATGAAAAGGCATTGCACCTAAAAATATTTCTCCCACAATGATACCTGAATTTCTACTATTAGCCTACATTTCTTGCAGTTAAAGTAGTGATCTCACCACACACAGCTAATAAAAGCCAGGGAGTGTCCAGAGGCTAAGATTAAGTGTTTTTATCATCCAAGGTCTAAGATGAAATGCACATTCTTCAGTCCTAGAGAATTAGTTCATTTAAGGTTAGAAATGTCCAATATGCTTTCTGGTTTAGCAAGCAAAAGGATTTGGGAAAAGACAAAAGGTAAATGAAAACAGCTCTCTCCCACTTAGTCCACATTCCTGCTTCATGTGATTTAATAGCAAACAGACACACACACACACACACACACACACACACACACACACACACACACA
>JAJPUD010002535.1:302803-313930 GCA_023553655.1 Myrmecobius fasciatus
TCCTTCCTTCCTTCCTTCCTTCCTTCCTTCCTTCCTTCCTTCCTTCCTTCCTTTCTTTCCATCTCTTTGGAGTATAGACCTAGTAGTGATATCACTGGGTCAAAAAGTATGCACAGTCGTCCCCCCGCCCCAGCTTCCTGCTTTTCTTCTTTTAGCTGCATTGGGGTTTTTTGGTGCAAAAACCTTTTTAACTGAGGTAGTTAGGTGATGGAGTAGATAAAGCACTGACCCTGGAATCAAGAGGTCTTGAATTCAAATCCAGCTTCAGACATTTAACACTAGCTGTGTGATCCAAACCTAACTCTGGATGCCTCTCCCTCTAAAAATTGTTTTTCTAATTTTATGTATCAAAATTACTCACTTTATCTCCTGCAAACTTTTCTCTTTGGTTATGAACTTTTCCCCAATCTATAAATTTGACAGGTAATTTCTTCCATGCTCCACTTATTTGCTTATATCTCCCTTAATTTCTAAATCATGTATCCATTTTGAGTTTATCTTGATATAACAACCCTAGATTTTCTTTTTTTTTTTTAATTAAAGCTTTTCATTTGTATAACATATGTATGGGTAGTTCCTCAGCATTGATCTTTACAAAGCTTTCCATTACAAATTTTATCCCCAGTCCCCTCCCCTCCCCTAGATGGCAGGAAGTCCACTACATGTTAATTATGTTGAAATGCTTGACAAGTTGTGCAAGAAAAATCCTATCTACAAGAAAAAAAAAATCAGAGAAAGGAAACACAATGCAAGCAAACATCAATAGAGAACAACCCTAGATTTTCAAAGGTTATGCCAAAATAGTGAAAGCTGTGATCATACCAAACTAAAGAACCTAAAGTATAGGTCTAATAATGGATTGTATACCTATTATCTGATCAATCAAAAATATTTATTAAGTGTTTACTCTGTAACAAGAACTGTCCTAAACTCTGGGGATGTAAGACAAAAATGAGTGTCAGGGAAATAACATATATGTATAAAAGTATACATGACAAATATACAAAATTCTAGGTAAGTTCTAGGTAATTTAGAAGAAGAAACAGCAACTGGGGGAATCAAGAGAGTTAGATATCCAATAATGCCTGAGATGAAGATTATAAAAAGTCACAGGGAGGAGGTTATTCATCAAAGAATCTGGAATCAGGGACTTCCTTATCCAACTAGTATCTTAAGAAGGATCGCATCTATACTAACCCCAATAAAGGACCATCCCCTTTGCCTGAAGACATCCAATGAAAGGAAATACCTCTAAAAATTTAATAAAATCTAAATGTCCTAACAGTAGTCATTCCCAGCATAATCACAAAACTGTAACTCAAGCTTGTGTCAACATTACCTTAGGTCACACTATTTCTTAGGTGAATGATAGCTCCTTTTCAGAAGCAAGTGACAGTATTGATTGGGTTTTTCCCATAGCAAGAGGCAGAAAAGTGTAGGTAGAGATTAGGAAAAGAGGAAAAACTTCCATAGAGCACATATCCAATGCAGGGGCAACAGCTTAGCAAGTGGAACCAGGAAACCAGATAGATGGGCAATGACTCAAAAGAGAAACCAGTGAGTCTCCTACAATATCTGACACAAAACAACACTTTACATGGTACCAGGTGAAAGAGGTAGCACTGGATCTCCTTTGTTTCTAACCACATTCCTCAAGGCTTCTTTGTAGAAAGAGGGAAGGTAAAAAGAACTAGTCTAAGGTCCTGACTACTGTAATTCCCTTTGAGGCTTTAAGGTACTTCACTGGAGTTCAATATAAGGTCACATTATGAAAATCTTAAGAATCGCTACTTACTTTAACAGGAGAAGTAACAAAATTTTAATCTTTATCAGGATACCATGATAGAAATGCTGGCAAATTAGGATAAACCTTAAGATTTCAAAAGTTCAAAAAACTTAAAAATTCTCTTAAAATAAATCATAAACAAAACCAAATAATGAAAAAAAGATTTTAAAAGTCAAAAGAAAATCTTTATTACATAAAATTCAACTTTACTTTAATATAAAATTAAACATCTTCATTACATAAAATTAAATTTTACTTTAATATAAAATTAAACAGCATTACTATATAAACTCTTTTGAAAACTTCTTTGTATTCTTACCACAGCACTTGGAATAAGCACATAAATGCTTTTTGGGAACTGACTAAACAGCAGGACTATAACCTAAGCTATTCTATTCTGGCCACAAAGTGGCTTCCCACTGGTGAGGGGTCATCAGTCCCCCCAGTCACTAGACAAGGCAATATTTGGTTATCCTAGCAGGAATACAAATCTTCTCCCACTTCCTACCTTAACCTTTCTACCTCTTGCTATGGGGGAAAAAAAAACAAAACAATATTTTCACTTGCTTCTGGAAAGAGGCTATCATTCAAATGGGAAACAGCAAGACAAAATAATATTGTTACAGGTTTTAGTTATACTTTTATAACATTTGATAGGAATGACTAGTGTCATGATATTTTGGTTTTATCAAATTTTTTAAAGACAGATTTTAAGTGGTATGGGTCCCTGCCTATGCACTCTAAGAAAACATCAGATAATGAAATAGATACTTAACTGAAAAGCTATATAGTTGATTATCAGTTGGCTGTGGAATTCATAGACAAATTATGTCTTCTACTTTCAAAATTTTTATAAGAAATATGGAAATAATCATGTTAGAAAATAGCATAAATAACAGCTTACTTTTAAAGGTATCAGATATCAGATAATTTTGCACTGTAAGAATTAAAGAAAAGCCAAAGAGACATAGTTGAATATTCCAAATTCAACTGATATTGAAATGTATAATCCCTGTATCCACCTTGACGCCTCCCAGGTAAAAATGTTTCAAATGCCCCTTTTTGCATCTATAGAGCATGCTCCTTCTCCAATGCTTTTTTCAAGAAACCTCTACATCCTAGGAAAATCAACAAATAGGGTCATTAAATTGGAAAACTATTCTGAAATAGTAACAATACAGTATTTTATATAAACCACTTTGTAATAATGATCTAATTCAAGAAAGGTTAGAGACTCACCATTCTTCTCTAGCCACTACTTCACCATGTGTGTGGTCTCACTCATTAAAATGTTAGTTCCCTGGACAAGAACTATTTTTCTTGTTTTTGCGCACCCAGTACACAAGGCTTGGATTGTAATAAACTCTTAATGTTTCTTCCACCCATTTGTTTGTTTCTATAAGACTGGCTAGTAAGTATTTTTAAAGAGTTGATATTTATTCTCTGTGCCTTAAATAAAACCATAGTAACACAGAAAAATCACAAAAAACTATAATTGTATACACATCACAGATTAATAGCATTTTGCTGAGACAGAAATCAATGGACAAGCTAATGATCTATAATTTTCCTAGTTATTACAAGTTTCTTCAAAATTAGTTCACAAAATATTAAGAATACAATTGAAAAATATGAAGCAGTCTTCATAATATACAAAATTTTTACTTATCACAGCTAACAGCACTAACAAATCAAGCTATTACTAATTTTTAAGTCCTCACAAGCAAAAAATCCTTTTTGAAGAGCAGTAAGGGAAAGAGAAAAAGAAAACCAAATTAGAGGAAGTAACCCTCTCCCAAGCTATTCAATAAAATCATTTCACATTATAATCACATGGCAACTAGAACAATATATAACTACTCCATGGTGGGTTCATGCTGTGATAGCCTCATTGTAGAAGTTACGTCTGAGTAATTCATAACATTTGACAAGGCAGATCTTTTTCTACCTTCTACATGCTGTAAAAAGTTTTTGTTATTTTTACCCACAATACTCAATATATAACTAACTAGAAACTATATCAAAATGAATTCTTATACATACACACACATCTGTGTGTGTTTGTGTATATATACACAATCTTTTCTTATTCACTGAAACACAAAGTTGTTTCAGTTGCTTTTTTAGTTTGGCTAATATAATCTTAATCATTTAAACCACTAGCAAAACATAGGACACAACTAAAAACTTCCATCCACCTATGCCACGCATTACAGATGAAATAAAGATTTAATTTTATAGTTTACTGCAAACTACAGATGCATTATTTTAAGTCAAAAAGTTATCAGTTTTCAAATAATAGTCATATCTATATAGTTTTTACTCTCTCAAATACTTTTACTCACATACATTTTTTTGCTTTATTTATGACTTTCAAAATGTCGTTTATTTTTTGATAAGATTCTCAAGACCCTCCTTTGTAATAAACACACACACACACACACACACACACACACACACGATAAAAAACCAAAGGACTGCATTTGACAGCCTGTGATCACAAGGCATCACCAAATTTTTAAGTTTAAAACTCTAACAAGAACTTTTTTTTTTTGTCAACTTGTTAAAGGTCACAATTAAAGTATCATTTCTAACCATACTTCTTGTCAATCTGAAAACAATCACTTTGGTTAACAGTATGCAGGGGCGAGGGGGGGTGGGTTGACGGACAACAAAATTACAAAGGTTGTCTCATTAGTGCATGGGCCATGGAGGGAAAGGGGAAAGATAAGGATTCTGTCAAACAAAAAGTTGAAGGACTTTAAGTACTACATTCATTCTAAGAGCTCAACTAAACCAGTGTAACACGATAAAAGACGTTATTGGTTAAAGAAGTCTTTTCTTCCTTTCTGTTTCTCTTTCCTACCTCCCCTCCCCCTTCCCAACTGTTTCTCTCAGATCTCAGTGAATGTCTAGGCCTCCAATACATTAGACTATCTGGCTATAATCCAAGATTCACACACTTAATGAGGTACTGGCAGTTCTTTAAGAATTATAGATGCTTCACCAGGACTACAAACAGCTTCCTCCTAAAATATAGGAACCATAGGTACTACAGGGCTAAAAAAAGCTCTTTACTTGCAAAGGAAATCCCATTGATAAGGATCTTCTAATTCTGAAATGACTGGTTTATTTTAAATAGTCTCTGTGATGTCCAGCATTTTATTTCATGTAATCATATTAGAAACCAAAACTGCTACTGCCAAAAGAAAAAGTGACAGTATTAATAGCAGCAATGGTCTGTTTTGAATATTTCTTTAAAAGTTAGCTCTCAGTGTATCAAAATGCTTTCTTGATATATACATGTTTTAATCTCTCATTTCTGAAGTAAAATTTCTTATATTGTCCTTGTTCATCAGCTCACTCTAACTTAAAAACCAAAGGTTCAAAAACAAAATAATTTTAAAACTATGGTATGTTTATATCAATTTAGAAATTATGAGATATAGTGAAATTTTCTTTTTTAATTAGGAGGGAAGAGAGAGTAAGTATTTATATGGTGCCTACTATGTGCTACATATGGTGCTATGGGCTTTATGTGTTATCTCATTTGATGCTCACAACAACCCTGAAAACTGGTGGCACTATTATTCCCGTTTTACAATTGAGGAAAATGATGCAAAGATGTTAAGCAATTAATCTAAGGTCACACAGCTAGCAAATATCTAAAGCTACGTTTGAACTCAAGTCTTGCTGACTTCACTGCCCAATGTATCCACTGTACCACACAGCTACTTCTGCTAATGTATTGACTATTTGGGGAATTCTAAACCATACATACAAACACTCTACATACGAGGGGTTATTAGCCTATAGAACATGGAGTCATTTATTTCAATTTGCATATACTCCAAGAGTAAATGGGACTCCTACAGTTATTGAAAAATAGGATGCAGTCTCAGATAAATAGTGGAACTCCATCACATCCTGGACTTCCTCCAATAAAAATTTGGAAAAGGTTGGTCTAGACTCAAAGGTAGCTTTGCATCAGTTGCTGGACTTGCATGTAACTAACAACTAGAATAGCTACATCACTCCCAGATTGATGCTCCTTTTGGTATTGGTGCAATGAAGAAAGAATACATAAGAAGTATATGAGATATATACAGAGAGTCACTATCAGTATCTTTTAAGTTTTCAAGCTTAGTCACTGTCCACCACTGAGCTGGATGACATAATGCAAGATATTCTTACATATTCAATACAGCAAATTGCATTTGACAAAAAAGTTGACAAACCCTGAAATAGATATTGATAAAAAAAAAAGTTATAAAAGGGAAAGGGGTCAGGGGAAGGGAGGGAAAAAATTGGAACACAAGGTTTTGCAAGTATGAATGTTGAAAATTATCTACATATATATGTTTTGAAAATAAAAAGCTTTAATAATTTAAATTTTTTTTAAAGAAATGCAAAAAAAGTTATGGAATGCAGTATTGGCAAATCTATTAAATTTTCATGTCAGTCTTTTAATTTTGTGGCCAGAATTAACTCCAATTGTTTTTTTTTCAATAAAATGAATTTTAACTTGATTTTTATATAATAGAATTGAGAAAAATAGAACATCAAATATTAATCAGTGAAAGCTTTCAACAACTACCACAAAATTTTAAAGTAATGGTTTTCTAACAAAAGTATTATTAATTTCCAATATCTTAATATGAATAATGTTCAAGCACTGTTATTTTAAAAACTTGCCAAGAAAAATCAAAATTTAAATCAGATTATTGATACATGTATTATTTCTATCATAGTTATTTACCACAGCAAGAGAGCCACTGTTGCAGCCATACAGCTAGTTATCATAACATAAGACTAGTTACTTTCTCTTTACATCAAAAAGAATTTGCTTTTCAGCTGATTAAAACCTGCCTTGAACATCTAATACAAACATAATTTTGTAGTCAAAAAAAAGCATTAAATATTAGCTTTAAAAGTTGGATATTTGAAGGAAAGGGAAATTACTCTACAATTGCACCGAAATGGCCTTTAAACTTATCTTGGTGGTTAGGGAGTGTAAAGACACCAACAATATACATATTAGGGTAATGATGCAGAAAAGCAGAAAAATAAGTAAGATCATAATGAAGGGAACACAAGGGAGTTGGACCTCCTCAATTATAGTTAAATAGTATAAGCTAGCAGCTACCTGTCAGGAAAGAGGCATCTCAGGCTGCTTTCTTATTCTTCTATAACATTCTACATGAGAACACTTGTAAAATAGCATAAATTATGTGGAATTCAGTGTTGAATATTTCAATTCCTTCTACCTAATACATAATAGCAACAAATGTTAACTAATATGTGTAATTATATACATAATAAATAGATCAACAGAGGTCACATATATATGTACACATGCATGCACATACAAATATATGCAAAATGCTTAAAAACCTTAAAAACTGAGGAGCTGATACTTCAATGGCAACATCAGTACTTATTTCAAATTTACTACAAAAATTTACATTTTCCAGAACAAAAAATATCTGCTGATGAAATTAAAATGTCTTAATTTCAAATTAATAATGCCTAACATTTATATAATGTTTTATAGTTTGCAAAAGCACTTTAACAAGCATGTATCATGTAACCCTCTTAATAACTTTGTTAGGGTAGGAAAAATAGGAATTATCTTCATTTTCCAAATGAGAAAACTGAGATCCAGAGGGATTTAAGTGACTTGCCCCAAATCATATAAATGGCAAAATGGTCAATCTTGACCACACCCAACCTGAGTCTTCAGACTTTTATTTATGATGAAATAATGTGTGTATAACACTTTTCTCTCCCTCCCTCCCTCTCCCTCTCCCTCCTTCCCCCTTTCCCCTCCCCATGTCTGTCTGTCTCTCTGTGTTGTGTGTGTCTGTCTGTCTCTCTCCCTCTCCCTCTCTTTCTCCCTCTCTTTCTCTCTCTCTCTTCCCTTCTCTCCCCCCCTCCTTTTTTTTTTTTTTTTCCTTTTGAGAGGCAATTGGAATTAAGTGGAGTTGCCCAGGGTTACACTGCTAAGAAGTGTTAAGTGTCTGAGGCAACATTTGAATTTAGATCCTCCTGACTTCAAGGCTGGTGCTCTCTCCACTACACAATCTACTTGACGCTGTACGACACTTCTTAAATTGTTTTAAATTTTAGTTAAAGAAGAATAAGGAAAACATTTATTTTATATTACCCAAAATATAATATATTATAATTGAATAAATATCTTACAACTAATTATGTGTGTGCTATTAGAAGTAGAGAAGAATGATCAAACACATAAAGGAGTGAGATTTGTAGTGTCCAATCTCCAAATACCTGTGAGAATACTAATATAATCATCTTTTTAAAAAACTAGCTAACCGGGGCAGCTAGGTGGCGCAGTGGTTAGAGCACCAGCCCTGAAGTCAGGAGGACCTGAGTTCAAATCTGGTCTCAGACACTTCCTAGCTGTGTGACCCTGGGCAAGTCACATAACCCCAATTGCCTCACCAAAAAAAAAAAAAAAAAAAAAAAAAACTAGCTAATCTCTTTTTTTAAGTTCTGACCTCTTCTCTCTCTTTGGATTTTAAGTTATAAGTGGAATAGATTTTAATTAATGAAAATCACATCATGAGCAAAGAGAGAATTAAATTTGGAAGAGGTAAGATAAATTTATATCCAACACTGATTTTATGAGATAAAGAATCAAATACAAATAATACAAATTTGATTTCATTTCAGAAAGTGTTTTCAGAACTGATTCAATGTCCTATTTAAATGACTGTAGCTTTACTTCTTTTTTTAAATAATATTTTATTTTTCCAAATATATGAAAAAATACTTATCAACATTTACCTTTCCAAACTTTGTATTTGAAATTTTTCTCCCTCTTCCCCCACCCAAGACAACAAGCAATCTAATAAAGGTTAAACATGCATCAATTCTTCTAAACATTATTTCCATATCTGTCATGTTGCACAAGAAAAATCTAACCAAAAGGGGAAAAAAAAACATGAGAAAGAAAAAACAACAACAAAAGATGAAAATACTCTGCTTTGATCCACATTCAGTCTCCATTGTTCTTTCTCTGGAAGTGGATGGCACTTTCAATCACAAGTCTATTGAAATTGTCTTGAATCACCTCACTGTAGAAAAGAACCAAGTTTATCACAATTGATCATCATATAATCTTGCTATTATAGTGTACAATGATCTCCTGACTTCACTCAGAATCAGCTCATATAAATCTCTCCAGGCTTTTCCGAAATCATCCTACTCATCATTCGCAATAATATTTCATAACATCCATATTCCATAACTTATTCAGCCATTCTCTAACTGATGGGGCATCCACTCAATTTCCAGTTTCTTACCATCACAAAAAGGGCTGCCACAAACATTTTTACACATGGAGGTTCCTTTCCCTCCTGTATGATTTTCTTAGGATATAGAATCAGCAGAGCCACTACCAGACCAAAGGATATGCACAGTTTTATAGCCCTTTAGGCATAGCTACATATTGCTCTCCAGAATGGCTGCATCAGTTCACAACTCCACCAACAATGTATTAGTGTCCCAGTTTTTCCACGTCTGCTCCAACATTTATCATCATCTTTTCCTGTCATCTTAGCCAATCTGAGAGGTATGAAGTGGTACCTTAGAGTTGTCTTCATTTGCATTTCTCTAATCAATAGTGATTTTGAGCATTTTTTCATATGACTAGAAATAGCTTTGATTTGTTTAAAAATTGTTCATATCCTTTGAACAATTTATTTATCAATTTATCAATTAGAGAATGGTTTGTATTCTTACAAATTTGAGCCAATTCTCTACATATTTAGAAATAAGTCTTTAACAGAAACACTGTAAAAAAATTTTTCCCCAGTTTTCGGTTTCCCTTCTAATCCTGCCTACATTGATTTTGTTTGTGTGCCTTTACTTCTAAGGCTATAAAAAGGTTTATTATTCTTATTTTAAGGTGAAGCAATATAATTTAGTGGATAGATCACTGATTATATTCTCATCCTGATTTTGCCATGTTAAGCTCTATTCTAGCCACTGTTCTGTTGGCTCTTCTTAGATGGAAGATATTCCAAAATATGAAACTCTAAATAAAAAATCCTGAGTGAATGTTAAACTGTTTATTGAATCTATATGTTTAAAGTCTTAAGAGTATATCAAGAGAATGAAGTGTTAAATCATAAAGTTAGATTATGAATGAGCTTAATGGTTCTTGTGTTCTTTGTTTTACCATGTGAAACCCTTTATAAAGGAATAATGGACCATCTATACAGAGGTATGACCCCTGGGTTTATCAAAGTTTATCAGAGTCCAGCTAATGACATGAGAAACAAACTAATAATGAAATGATCTTTAGCCAAGAGCTGAATCAGACTCTTTTTGATTTTCTCCTTCTCTGGACCAATAACACTACTCTAAGATAAGACGACAAATTGAAGAAGAGATGAGCCCTGAACAAGCCCTGTAATCTCTGGAAATCAAGGAAAACTGATAAAATATCACCAACATGCATCAGAGTTGGACCTCTTCTGTATAAAATAGAGAAGATGGAAGCTGCTGAGTGGTTGTACCCCTCCATGAGCTAATCTAACATTCAAATGGCCAGATAGTGGAGAGGAGGTTCATTTCAAGATACACAACTAAAGACAGACTGGCAGCTTCTCCCATCTTCCAGTCTTCCTGGGAATTCAGTCATACACAAAGAATACCTTCAATGAATCTTATTCATATGTGTAAGTTTTAAGTATGAGGGTTTTTTTTTTATCATCTTTTCCACTATGGATACTGATTCATCACACAAAATCAATTGAGAGGTACTTGCCACTAAATGTAGGAAATAATACCCACAAGAAAGACTGATCACTTCCGTTGCCCTACTTCTCTCTATGACGCTAATTAGCACCAACTAGCTAACTATGTAATCTTTCATTTATATTACGTCCTTTGATTTAAAGAAATCAATAAAAGTCATATCAAAATGAAGTTTACTGGAGACCATTTTTTTTTAAAAAAGTGACTCTAAAATCACATCAAGGATGAAAAATAGAATTTGACTTCTAAAACTGTTTTATCACAGACCACTGGTATTAACACTTACAGTTTCTGCTGCAATTCTGAATTCTTTGTGTGAAATCTCCTACTGGCTTTCATTTTTGTTACAGTGTTAAGTCTTATGCTATCAACTAAAACAAAAGTAGAAAAATAAGTATTGCTCCTGAAGATTAGCACTGTGCCAGTTTGGTTTTTTTTTGAGCACAATATTTTTTTTATTTGCATAACATATGTGTGGGTAATTCTTCAACAATAACCCTTACATAGCTTTCCGTTACAGATTTTTCCCCCCAACTCCCCACCCCTCCCCTAGA
>JAJPUD010002536.1:0-16249 GCA_023553655.1 Myrmecobius fasciatus
CTATTGAGGGATCTGTCTTTTCATGGCCTTTGACCTAGACTAGGCCTGGTGTTGTCCAGGAGGATGCCCCATCCTTTGGCAGCCACAAAGAGTGCGGTATTGGGGTTTAAGAGGAAGAAGTGAGCAGACTGCTTGGAGCCCACAGGCCTCTGGTCCTGAGAGGCAGTGTGTTGGAGTGCTGTGGGAAGCCCAGCCTGGTCATAGTTCTGGGCCTGATACTTTGTAACTTTAGCCCTTTGTTTTGCTCAGGCTCAGGGTCTGGGAAGGGAGCAGCCAGGTGGCCCCATAGTGCACAAGGCCTGGAGGCAGGAAACTCAGCCCATTGAATTGCAGCCCAGCCTCAAACACTGTGTAGCTGTGTGAGCCTGGGCCAGTCACCAAACCCCTGCTGCCTCAGTTCCTCATCTGTAAAATGGGCTGGAGAAGGAAATGGCCAGCCACTCCAGTATCTTGTTGAGAAAATCCCAAATGGGATCAGAGAGAATCAGATACCCCTGAAAGGACTGAGCAGCCACAAATAAGGGTTGTAACTCATCTCACAGAGTAGCTGTGAACAAAGTGCCTCATAAATCTGAAAGTGAGTTGTTATGAAGACCCTAGAATACCCCTAAGGTCTTGTGTGGAAAGCAGCCCATGGTTTCAGAGTCCCTAATTATGGAGTGCCTGGGCTTGAACCCCTGAGGCTCCATATTACATGTGACCTTGGAAGTCACTTGATGTCCCTGGGGCTTAGTTGGGCAGCATATGGAGCACGGGCCTGGAGTTAAAGGGTCCTGAGTTCAAATGTAGCCTCCGACCTTCCTAGCTGGGTACCCAGGAAGAAGTTACTTTCTGCCTCCCTTGTAAAATAGGAAACATAATGGCACCTTCCTCTGAGCTTTGTTGTTAAGATCAAATGAGATAGTAATTGTAAAGCACTTAAACTCTTAGCAGTTTCCTCACCTTCTTCATGCAGGGCCTGGACTAGATCTCAGGTCCCTTCCAGCTGTAGATCTGGATCATCAGGTCGGTGTGGTGATATGCCCTACCTCACTCACTCACATTGTAGGAAGGAGGGAAAAAGGATTCAGTGTGCCCAGGTCCAGCTCATTCCTTGAGGCCTGCACCCACAGAAAGCCTCCATCTGTCCTCCAGGATGTTCTGTCTGGTCACCCCTTCCAGCCCTACCAGGGCCTGCAGGGTGAGAGAGATGAGTCCACACACAATTCCCACTGAGAGTCAATAAAGACAGTCTTAAATGAGTGTTGTTGGTGCTCCAGGCATGTGGGAAAGGGAAGTCATCAAGAACAGATCACTTTAAAGACTGGGTGCCATGGTGGAAGTGCCCTGAACCCGAAGTCACAGGCCTTGTTCAAGCCCTCTGTCTGTGAGGCTGCCCTGCATAATCCCTCAGATCCCCTCCGACTTCTGTCTATGAGTCTTTGAATGTGAATGGATACCTCTGTGCTGATTGTCAGTCCTAGCTCTCAACCTCCCTGGATGAAGCATGATCTGTGCCCTGGGACCTGACAGAAATTCAGGAGAGGATATTGCAGGGAGGGAGCCTGAAGCTTGGACTCTGTTCCCTGTTTTACTCTTGGCTTTGTGTGAGCCGGATTTCAGAATCCCAGGCCTTGGGCTTCCAAGGCCATCTTGTCCGACCCATGCTAGAGAGAACTCACCATGATACCCAACAAATGAGCACCCATCCTACACACATGGGGAGGGCAGCCTTTTAAGCTGCTCCCGGAAGAGACAGACATGTCCCCTGGGTGACCACCAGAGACCTTTCTACTGCCCTTGGTCTGGCCTTTTTTGAGACTTTCGGCCAGCTTGGAATTGGAAGATCAGCTCCTTTCATTTGTCTTGAGGAAACTGAGACTCAACAAAACTGAAAGGATCAGAGAGTCAGAAATAGGGGTATTCTTAGATTAGAAAACCTTAGAGGGCTTCTGTCCAAGGCTTTCCTTTTAGAGAGGAAGCAGGCCCACAGCATTGACTGGGGCAGGTAGGTAATAAGCAGAACTCAGATTTCAGCCCAACTCCTGTCTCCAAATCCAGGATGTTTTCCACCACAGAAGCAGTCCTTGGATCTTTGGGATTTGGCAGCAACCCAGGGAAGCTAAGTGGGTCAGTGCATAGAATGCCAGGCCCAGAGTCAAGAGGATCTGAATTCAAATCTGGCTTTAGGCACTTCATAGCTGTATCACTCTGAGCAAGTCACTTATCCCAGTTTGCCTCAATTTTCTCATCTGTAAAATGAGCTGGAGAAGGAAATAGCAAACCACTGCAGTATCTCTGCTGAGAAAACCCCAAATAGGGTCACAGTGAGACACGATAGAATACAACTGAACCACAGCAACAAAAGCAATATGGAGATCTTGGAAATATCCAGAGAGGAAAACTAGAAATGATAAAGCGGTTTACAAGTGAAATCAAGGCATTATAAAAACAAAAGCTATCCATCAAATAAAGGGGGAAACTGTGCTTGCCTTTGGAAAATACTATGATCTGAGGGTAGCAGAACTGCTTTCCCAGTGTTAGTTTGGCTCAGGCTAACATGAAAACTGGTCCGTATTTTTTAATGATGGAGCAATGTGATCCAGCCATGCTCTAAGAGACCAAGAGGAGCCACATTCATCATGGACATCCTACACTTCCCATGGGTGATCCAGAATGAGCTGAACTCTTCCCTGGAAAGGAATGGCTGAAATATAACTTGAATGATTTGTCCAAGACTCTCCACTGTGCTGATGCTAGGAAGCGACTATCTTCCAGTCCCACTGAGGACTAAAGAGAAGGGTTTCTATTGCATTTTCTAAATTACAGTCAGAGACAATCTATCATACTACCTAAATGGGCTTGAGTCAGTATACTTGGGAAGTTAAAGTACTAATTCAGACACCAATTAACTGGATGACTACAGGCAAGTCCCTAACTTTTGAGTCTATTTCTTTATTTGTAAAATGGGAATAAGAACGCTTGTTCAGCAGGGTTGTGAAGAAAGTGAATTTAACGAAGTTGAATGACCCTTTACTTTGTCTTGCCTTTTTTGAGATCTGAGGCCAGCTTAGAATCAGAGGTCTGGGACCAGCCCCTTCATTGGGCTTAACCAAAAAAAGTGCAACTAAGGAAGGATCAAGCAGAGATAGAGCTTACTAATGAATGTGAATGTAGAGATTTAAAATAAAATATTAGCAAAGAAACTAGCATTATCCAAAAAATTACTTGCTGCGACCAAGAGATGAGCGAGACAGGAAGATTAGAAAAGCAGTTGGCATAATTAACACAGAAATAAACCTTAAAACACTCTACAAATGGCACTTATTAGAACTCAGGAAAAACTTCCTGATAGTCCAGTGTGAGAAACATCAAAGTTGTTGCCAGTGGAAACAGTGTTCTCTCCTCCTTGGAGAGATTTAGATGTGAACCAAGCTCCTGGGTTGGTTTAAGTTCCAAGGACAAAAAACCAACAAGGCAGCCTGTGGGCTTACCTTCAAGTGTGAGGGATCTGGAATCTATCTGCTTGATTTAGTCCAGCCTGGAGGGGCCCTGATTTCTTGTGTCAGTGGGGGATGTAGCTCTAATTCTGACTCTTCTTCCAGTCAGGACAGTTCAATGAAGACATGATCCCAACTGTAGGCTTCAACATGCGCAAAATCACCAAAGGGAACGTGACTATCAAGGTGAGAGGGCCAGAGCCTCAATCCAGAGTGGGAGGAGGGCCAGAATGGGAGGGCGGCTGAGGGGCAGTAAGAGAAGCCCCCGGTCCCTTCTGGTCCCCCTGGGAGACCTGGAGCCTGCAGGCAGAGGGCATAAGAGGAAAGGGGAAAATTGAGTGCCCATTCTGTACAGGGACTGAGAAATTTACCAAGTTAAGTTAAAATCCAGCCCCCATGGAACACATAGATTAGTAAGAAGATACTAGACCAGTGCACCTGCTTAAATCCACTTCCATTCTGTGTTAGAAAACAAGGACTGTCCATTTTTATTTATCTCCCCAGTGCTTTGCACATAAGTGCTTCTTGATCCATTTATGACAATAAAAATGGCTACACAAGAAATACATCGGAGAGGAATGAGGATTGGTGGGAAGAAGTGGAAGGGAGACCTTGGAGTACTGGTGTTTATGGGAGGGAGAGAAACGTGGATTCAGCAGGGACGGGGGTGCTGTCCCTGAGCCCTTCTGTCTTCTCTCCCCATCCCCAGCTCTGGGATATTGGAGGCCAGCCCCGCTTCAGGAGCATGTGGGAGCGATACTGTCGCGGTGTGAGCGCCATTGTGTAAGTGCAGAGTCCCCCCCAATGAGCCCCATCCTCCTCCTCCCACCCCCCCTGCTTCTCTACCCTGCCCCCTCACCACAGCCTTGGGCATCCTCCAGACAAAGCCTCCACCGCCCTTGGGTGGGACTTAGGCAATGTCCTGTCCAGGCTGGGACCCAGAGTTCCTGGCCCAGAGTTCCTCCCTCCTAGGGAGGTGGGGGGGGAGGTTGTGGGGGGCTCTGAGGGTCCTTCTGGCTTTTGGACTCCCTTGATTTAGGGTTCTGCCTTTTTTTTAATCTTCATCCTCTCCCTGTGGTATTAAATCCCCATTTCTTTCCTGTGTGCACAGGTACATGGTGGATGCTGCTGACCAGGAGAAGATCGAGGCTTCCAAAAATGAACTGCACAATCTCCTGGACAAGCCCCAGCTGCAGGGAATCCCGGTCAGTGAGCCACGGCCAGAGGAGGGAGATGGGAGAGAATGGCCCTGAGGAGGAAGGAGAGGGGGTGGGCATGGGAGGAAAGGCGAGATTAGAGACTGGACATTATGAGAGGGCAAGGCTCTTTCTGTAGAAGTCTCCTCACCTAACCCCCTTCCCTACCTTCTCTTCCCAACAGGTCCTAGTCCTGGGAAATAAGCGAGACCTCCCTGGTGCTCTGGATGAGAAGGAACTGATTGAAAAAATGTGAGTGTGGATTGATCTTTTCTAGCACAGGGTCTCATTAGAGCAGGAAGGGAGGAGGAACCCAGCTGGGAGAGCCCAAGGAGACAGAGGCTAATCCTGGCGGTCAGCTGGAAGAAGTTTCCCCTTCCTCTCCCTCCCCCCAGCTGTTTTCTTCCCTCAAATATTCTGGAGAACTGCACAGCTTCATCTTGATGGAAGAGGATTTCTAGATGAAAGTCCATAATATTCTGGGACTTCCCTGTTATCTCAGATGTAAAGAATTTCCCCTTTAAAATCTACAAGTATTTCTCCAGGAAAAACCCCAACGCTTCATTTCTGAAATTCATTGAGTGGCCCATGGGAAGAGCTGCTGGAGATCATTTACAGTTTGGGACCCAGGAGTGTCACATAAATGGCCTGAGATCCCACAGCCAGAGACAGAGCGAGGGCTAGCCCCCCATTCTGCTGCTTCTCAGACCCCCACTTCTCCCAGCTCTCCTCACTGATCACCTATTTCTAGCTCTTCCCAGTGCCCCATCCACAGGTGCCCCCGTATTTTCTCTGGAAACCACCTCCAGTGCCCTGAATAAGGGGCACCTATTCCCTGACTCAGCCACAGGGTGGCACCCGTGCTGCTTTTTGTGGCCTGGCCATGGCCCAGAGGCCCTGTCTGCCCCCCTCCGCCTCCCCTTTCCTGGCCATTTGGGTGGACACCATTGACACACACCTTCACTCCCCGGGTCTGAGAAACATCTGTTATTTCCAACCCCTAGGAATTTGTCTGCTATCCAGGACCGAGAGATCTGCTGCTATTCTATCTCCTGCAAAGAAAAGGATAACATCGGTGGGTAGATTTGGGGCTGGGGGTGGTGTGGGAGGGGGCTCCAGGAGAGCTCTGGGATTGCACGTGTCCAAGAGCCAAGGGGAAAAGGAGACCATTTTTCAGGGGCTCTCTAGCATTGTTCTTGCCCAGACAGCCTGCCCAGCTCCCCTCCTCGCTGTGGGTCTCAGAGTTTCTGTTCTGCCTCCAGACTTTCACATCCTCCCGTCACCTCTAAAAGCCCCTAGCACTCTCCTTTCTGCAGCTTTTAGTCACTAGGAGGGCAGAGAGCGCTCCTCCTTCCCCTGGCTGCTCTGCTCTAGGAGGCCTCCATGTTATCCGGGCCCTTCCTATAGTTTGGGTCCTGCCCCCCTTTCCCTCTCAGCCACCTCCTCTCATTGTCTCTGACCTGATGAGTCTTCTTCCTCCCACAGACATCACCCTACAGTGGCTTATCCAACACTCAAAGTCACGGAGAAGCTGAGACAGCGGCCCATCCCTCCCCCCGGGACCAGGGTCCGCCATCGTCCAACCCTAACGCCGCCTTCCCCGCCGGCCCCCTTCCTCCTGCCCCCTCCTCAGTGTGTGCGGCGGGGGGAACTCTTGAGGGACCTAGAGTCCTGTTCTGCTGAGGTCTGAACTCCTGTTTTTATTGTAAAGAATACTGGTCCCATCTGGACCCGCTAACTTCTCCCCCCTCCTCTGCCCCGTGCTTCCTTCCCTTAATCCCCACGTCCAATTCCCTGACCTTGGACCCCACACCATCCCTGCTCTGCCCTTCCCAACACTGTTCAGTTACTGTCCTGTGTGTACAGTATATATATGTATATATATTTTAATTTTTTAATTTAAGCAATGACTAAAATCAACCATAAGATGATGCCAGGGCCAGCTGGGGATTAGGAGAGGGCCAAAATCTTTGGGGAGGAAGAAAAGCTCTAGGGGAGGGGGAGGAAGAGGCTGATGTCCTGGGGCTGGACCCTGGCCCTGGCACTGGTGGCCATCCTGTACCCATCTGCTCCCAACCTTGTGGGATCCCCCCAACTCCTTCCCTCTGGGTGAGGAGGGGCTGATGGGCACACACCAGTTGCCAAAGACCATCTATCTGGCAAAGGGGACAAGATGCCAGCTTTTTCCTTTCCCTGTCCTGCCTGGCCCTGGCTCTTCCCCCCAGGAGGGGCAGCTTGGCCAGCCCCAGTGGCCTGTGCTCTTGCCCCCTGCCCCTTCTCCTCCCTGGCTCCCCAGCTCTCCCCCACCTCCCTTTCTGTTCTGATTTTGCAGACTTGCACAAGGAGAGAGCTCAGCATGGGGGATTTTGGTTCTTTGGGGTTTGTTTTGTTTTTATTTAATGAATTGTAAAGTGGCATTTATCTTCCCTTTTTTTACAACACTTTCTGGCTCATATTGGATTCCTTCTGTTGGGAAATGACTCTTGTAACTGTACAATTTTTTTTTTTGGCCTCCTAATAATAATAACGAAAATAAATTAACAATTTTGTGTTGGGGGGGTTTTTGCTGCCAGTTATTTTTTCTAGTTATGATGGATAGTAAGACAGACAAATCATTTGGAACACAGCCTAGACACACTCATACTACCATAGGGGTCCATCCCCCCCAATATATAGTGCTTGGAAGTACTGAGATTCTCCTGCTGGCGAGGGCTAGGGGCAAACACAAAGTCTTTGGATTTCAGGACCTTAGCTCAAAGCCAGCTCTTGTCACACACTACCTGTGCAACCTCAGGCAGCTTGCTGCTCCCTCTCTGAGACTGTCTCCCCATCTGTGAAATGGGCGGTTTGGACCAGATATCTCCGAGTCCCCTGCCAGCCCTGGATCGCTGACCCAGCCAGTGATGCTCCTGTGACAGTGAGATGTCAGCTGCTTCTGAGAGTCCTCTCTCTCCCTTGCACTGCTCAGCTTGGCTCTGTGGTTCCTGCTGCCTAGAGGAAGGGGATGTTTTGGTGGTCTGGGTCCTCATCTTGCTGGCAGTAATGCTTACCTGTGTCTGGGCTTCCAGAGCCCAACCCCACTGCCTTAGGATCATGGTCTCGAAATTGTGGCCTCCCCTCCCAGTCCCACAGAGCTGCCTCCCCTCCTAATGACAAGCCTGTGAGGCCTTCCAAGGGTCTCCCCGCAGCCCCCCACCTTTCTGGCCTTCTACCTAGTCAGCCTTTCCAGGCAAGGAAGGGTTGGCCAATTCCTCCACAAACACTCCCCTTCTTCTGAGGTTATTTATAAAAATGAGGCCATCTGAACCTATTTTTACCTAGTGAGCCCCCACGACCTTCCTTTTCCTTTGGCACTTTAGAAAAACAGATGGGGGGAGGTTTGCAAAAACCCACTTTTTGGGAGGAGGTGGGCAGAATACCAATCCTCCACCTTCCACTCCATCCATACCTGCATGAGAACGAAGGAAGACTTAAAGGCAACTAAAGGTTAGCTTCACATGCTAGCTGTGTAATTCTGGGCGAGTCATTGAACCCCTGCCTCAGTTTCCCCAGCTGTAAAATGAAATGAAGGGTAGCCTCTAACTCCCAGGGGAACAGCACAGTGCTTGGCACATATTGGGTGCTTAATCAATGCCTGGTACTCCTGGACTAGCTTCTCGACTCCTCCTGACTCGGAGCCCTAACCGACCTTGCAAGTCGTCCAGTCCAACATCCATATTTCACAGACAAGGAACCGAAGTCTGGGATGTTCAATGACTTGTCCAAAATCAGACTGGTGGGAAATGACTAAGAATGTAGAGAAATAAGGGACGGGAGCCCCGAGCAGGTCAGTGTTAACGGGAGAATTGTCTGAGAACAGACCAGCAGTGTGTACAGCTGTATGCAGAGAGCATGCAAATGGGCCTGGGGCCTTCAGAATTATGTCAAGCTCTCGGGCAGGATGGGGGAAACCCTGGTGAAGCTGCCCCGGAGGGGTGGGCGAGCTGAGCCCATCCAGGGCCTGGCACAGGCAGCGGGGCGCAGCCACTCAAACCCGCTGCACATAATGGGCTGGGAGGGCAGGACCTTGCCAGCCCTGTTCCCAAGTGTCCCTGTCGGGTCTGCCCCTCCACCTCCTACAACTGCTGGGACCTACCCCTCCTCCGCTCCCCCCCACCAGCAGCAAACCGGATCCCAAAGCAACAAGCTGCACATTGTTTGCCCAGCTGGCCCGCGCCAAGGAGGACAGCAGTTCCTTTCCCAAAGCCCTGGCTGGCTAATCCTGCAAGCTGGTCACGGAGGCAGAGCTGGGGGCAGAGGAGGCAGCCCCTCAGCCCCCTTCTGCTCTGGGCTGGCCAGCCAGTGGGGCCCCCGATGGGTAGTTCAGACAGAAGGGCGCTGCCCTTCCCGGGCTCCCCCAGTCCCAGCGTTCTGTCCCCTCATTTCCGTTTCCCCTGCTTCCCAAACCAAGCCGTCTCCGATGAGGTCGGTCCCCAGGGGAGATCTGAGAAAGGATGGGGGGAACCTCCGGGGGAGGCTGAGGGGGGAGACATCTCCCATAGCTTCAGGAAGGAATCTCTGCTCCGGCCAGTCCTCCCCGCCAGCCTGACCACCCCCCCCCCATCCCATCTTAAGTTTCTCTAAACAAAGCTGGGGGCTTCAGTCACCGTGGCAACAGGTCTGCAAGAAAGTGGTGGGTGTCATTCCCCGGCACAAAGGGCGGGCACATGGCAGGGCCGTCACCTAGCAACTGCCTCCCTCTCTTGGCGGCGTCACCCGGTCCCGGGGGTGGATGCCAGGGAAAGAAAACAAGGCGGCTAAGATTCCTGGGAGGAGTGGGGGTGGGAGAGGATCCAATGGGGAAGGGGAGGTGAGAGCCCCTCGGTCCGGGCCTCCCAACTTTGAGGCACCCTCAGTATTCTGTTGGGACATCTCTAAGGAGGGGCTGTGAGCTTCGGAGAAAGGCTGGTCAGCCCAGGCCTCAGTGGCCATTTCCACTTCTCCCCTGCCCGGGCTTGTGGGAAATGAGCCGTAACTGAGGGTGGGCCCAACATAGGGGGTGAAAGCAGAGAGGAGGGTCCCTCGAATCACAGACCCAGACCTAGAAGGGACCTCAGTGGCCAGCTAATCTGCCCTTTAATTTTACATAAGGAGAAAGGAAAGGTCAGAAAAAGTGACACCGGTACAGAGTGGAAGCCAGCCTTTGAACCTGGGTCCCCTGACTGCAGAACCGGCGCTTTCTTCCCTCCGCACCATCCTGAGAAAGTTCCTGCAAATGGGACCAGCAGAGATGGAGGACCGAGGCCACAGCACTCACCAGCTCCAGCACTTAGGCCTTTCGGGGTCTCGTCCCCCTCAGGGGCTGTATGCTGGAGCGAGACCAGAGGAGGGGAAGGACGGACAGTCCTCTAAGCTGCCTATGGGCAAGCGGCTCCTTCCGAGAAACAAATAAAAACAGAGTGGCTCAGGGAGCCAGGAAGAAGCTGGGGGGCAGGGAGGGAGCCCTGTGTAAGAGAGGGTGGGGATCCTCTCCAGCCCAAAGACAGGGGGAAAGTCCCAGGCCCCAGTCTCCTTCCTTCAAGAAAGCAGCAACACATCCCTCGAGGCCAGTGGCGACCACTGTGGCAAGCACCGGGTCGGACCCACAGAACCTTGTCCTGCCCAGGGTGAGGAAGGCTGAGCAAGAAGAGCTGGACGCTGCCAGAGCGTGGCGACGTGGAAATCACAGCCGAGGGCAGGGGCTAGTTCTAGCTAATTTATTGGTTTCTTAGGCAGGTTCTTCTACAGGTCAGAATTTGGCAGGGGGCCTGGGGATAGATCGTGCCCTGGCCCACCCTAGGAAGAGAAGAGACCAGAAGAGGCGTCTTCAGGGGACGGGGCTCCGGGGCTTGGAGGTCTCCAGTCCAGGCAGGCTAGGGCTCAGGACAGCTGGGGTCACCCAGCCCCTGCCCAGGTGGGCTAGCCCAAATAGAGCCCCTTTTTTCTGAATGTGGAGGTGCAGGGTGTGAGAGGGAAAGCGCAGGGGCAGAGAAGGCCCGGGGAGAGCTGGGTGCAGAATTGAGAAGGGCTCAGCAGGTGGGACCCCAGCTTCTGTTGGTTGGAGCTAGGAGGCTAAGAGGGGGCTTAGAGAATAGGGACAAGTCTACCCACCAACCCAAACTGCCCAGCTGAATGCTCTGCCCCCTGGGGCAGCTGGGGGAGAAGGGGAGAGCGGCCCGGAGGGCCCCTGTTAGAGAAGGGGTCTTTGACGCTCCCACACCTCGCTGCATGAAGTCCATCTTTAGATGGCAAGATGGGAAGGAGCACCGGAGGCACCCCTGGTCTGCAGCGCCCCACCTCCCACTCCCCGCCCCGACTCCGTCCAGCACTCAGCACGGGGTGCCCAGGGCCAGGAGAGGGGGGGACTCCCTGGGCTTGTGGAAGTAGATGGAGGAGGACATCTCCGTCTTGAGCTTGCTGTCCGAGCCGTCGGCAGAGGCGGCCTCCTCTGCCCCGCACTCATCGCAGCAGCAGCAGCAGCAGTCCAGGAAGGCCTGGCCCAGGGGCTTGCAGAGGCACAGGAGGAGAACGGGGGTGACTGAGCCTTTGAAGAAGATGGAGAACTGGTTGATGAGGCTGAGGAGGTCCAGGGTCTGGCGGGACAGCTCTGTGGAGAGATAAGCCACCACGATGTTGCACACGTTTTCCGGCAGGGTGCACAGGCCGTAGACCACGGTCAGGCCCACCACGGTGCTGTTCAGCTGCTTCTCACACTGCCCGTGTTTGCCCGCCGCCCGGCACTCGGGTTTCTTCCCCGGGGTGCTCCGGATCCGCCTGGTCACCAGCTGGCAGGTGACGGTGAAGAGGATGGGCAGGCAGAAGTAGCAGCCAAAGTACCACCACATGCGGGCGTTCTGGTAGGTCATCACCAGCGAGTAGAGGGACTCGGGCAGCCCAGGGGAGGGCTTCATGATGCACGAGTCCACCAGGGAGCCTGTGGGCAGGGAGGGCTCCTGTGCCAGCTGCCACAGCAAGACCTCGGGCACCGCCAGCGTCATGGAGCCCACCCAGATGACCGCCAGCTTGGCCACAATTGACTGGCACTGCTCAATGGACCGGGCTTTGGGCAGGGGACTGGTGGCCGCGTGGAAGCGGTCGATGCCCAAGGCACAGAGGCTGAAGGTGGTGACTCCCAGGGAGGACACCTGGAGACAGACACAGGGAAGGAACCGAGTTAGGTCCAGGGACAGAGACAGCGGGAGAACAGGGAGCGAGACCAGAGCTGGACGCGACCAGGACAAGAATGGCCTTTACCCGTTATGCCCTGAATAAAATGATAGAGCCCCCCCTTTTCCCTTGCCATTAGGACTGGGAGAATTGAGTCAGAAAAGAAGCCTTGAAATACCATCGAGTCATAAAACTCCAGGTGCCTGGATGGGTTAATTCCTCTTCCCTTTGAGCTTTGCCCTTCCACCTTCCTGCCCTTGACCTTCTTATCTTGACCCTTACTCTGTCAGGATTAAATTGTGACCCCTTCCTGGAATTATGGGATTATTGCTCCCTACTCGCCCCCTTATCTGCCTTTGTTTCCCCTATAAGAGTGTCTTCCTCGTTAGCTCTAAAAGGCCTGTTTCAGCCGCTCCGGGCCGGAATGCTTTCTGGACATGAGTCCCACCTTGGCCCAAACTCTCCACCAATTAAAAGGTGAAGAACCAGTCTGTTCTTGCCTCCGTTTCTCTGGCATTGCATACCCTTCCCCACCCAGTTTGGGTACCAGTGATGCTGCTGCTGCCTCTGCCAGACAACAGTCTCTATTACAACGTTATCACCAAAGTAGGAGCCATGGATGGAAGGATGTAGCAAAGAGGCCAACCGAGGGCGGATGACAAAGAAAAACTGTCCCAGAAGGGTGAGCTCCCCTCCCTGGAGCTCTCCAAGCAAAGGCTGCTTGCTGACCACTTGGCAGGGGTATTGTCGAGGGCATTTGGGGGGGGGCTCCGTGACCCCAGCAGACTGTTAGGAGAACTTTCAGGAGACAACACACAGCCAGGGTCTCTCTAGAAGGCCGTGATTACAAGAATCTGACGTATTGGACTAAACAGCTCTGATTCCTGCGATCCTTCACTGCCCGTGGGCCGGGGCAAAGGCTGTCTCTGAGTCCTCGCCCTGGCACTAATTGCTTCAGTTTCCTGGTCTGAAAAATGAGGCTCTGAGGTCCCCTGCAGCCCCGGCTCTGGGACCGGGCAGGCCGAAGACTGGGCTGGATCGGGTTAAACTTTTGTGTCCCCTCCAGAACCGGCCCAGAGTTCTGCACACAGAAGGCACTCAATAAGTGTTTGTCAGGGTGAGATCGTGTCCTCTCCTTGCCCCCAGTTGTGAGGACAGAGCAGGGCTCTGGTTGCCAAGGGGAACAACATGGTCTGCGGATGGACAAATGCTTGTACACACATCCTCCCTCCTCCCCCCAGCACCCCTGAAAATGTCAGGATCCGGCCCTGAGGGGAAGCAGAGCTCCCCTCCAAGCAAGCCTGCCTCTTGTCCCCATCACGCCATTGAGTGCCCAGGAAAACAGGTCTGTGTGCCAAGAGGAAGAGGCCAGAAGCAGCAGGGGGAGCAAAGGCACACTGGAGCACAAAGGAGGCAGAAGAACTGTCCAGAGCCCTCAAATAATGTCCGCACACACTCAGGGATTGTCTGCAGATCTCCCTCCAGTCCAAATTCCTTGCTCCTCTAGAAGGGGAAGCACAATCACCAGCTTATTCGACCCTGCGATGTGCCCCCCAGTCAGTGAGCGTCCATTGTGAGCTCCGGCCAGCCCCCCTCCCCCACTCTCTGCCCGGGTTTGGGGCACAGGCTTAACAAGAAAAAGCAGGCATCTGGCTTCAGGAAAAGAGCTCCAGTCTTTCCCTTTCCCTCTCTTCCTTTCTCCCCCCCCATCTTCTCTTCTCTTCTCTCCCTCTTCCTCTCTCTGTGTCTCTTTTTCTCTATTCCTCTATATATTCTTTATCTCTATCTTATTTTATCTCCCTTTGTCTTTCTTCCTCTCTCTCTCTATCTTTCCCTCCCTTCTTCCCTCTCTCCTCTCTTTGTCTTCATCTCTTCCTCCTCCCCATTTCTCTCTCTCCCCCTTTCTATTTCTCTGTTTCCATCTATGTGTGCATCTCTCTCTCTCTTCTTCCCTTCTTCCCTTTCTCCTGTCTCCTCTCTCCCCCATCTCTCTCTGTCTTCATCTCTTTCTCTTCCTCTTCCCCATTTGCCTGTGTCTCTCCCTCTTTCTATTTCTGTTTTTGTCTCTCTGTTCCCATCTATGTGTACGTCTCTACTTTCTCTCTCTCTCTCTCTCTCTCTCTCTCTCCATTTCTCTCTCTCCCTTTCTCTCCCTTTCTCTCTCTCCTTCTCCCCCCCTCTCTCTCCATTTCTCTCTCTCTCCACTTCTCTCTCTCTCTCTCTCTCTCTCTCTCTCTCTCTCTCTCTCTCTCTCTCTCTCTCTCTCTCTCTCCTCTCTCCTCTCTGTCTCCATCTCTCTCTTCCCCCTCCCAATTCTCTGTCTCTCTTTCCATCTCTCTCTCTCTCTCTATGTTTCTGTCTCTCACTCTCTCTCTGTTTCTCTCTGTGTGTTTCTCTCTCTGTATTGTGTCTCTCTCTTTATCTCTGTCTCTCACAAAATTTTCCCCACTTTCTTTCCACTAACCCAAATCTACTCTGCCTCATCTTCTCCCTACTCCAGTCTTGGGGTTCACATCCTAAGACTGACCCTATAAAGCAGATCTAGAGAGGTTCTGTTGCTCATATCTCAGACTCTCCCTACAAAGGACTGCTCTTTATCCAGCCAGGACCTGGGGTTCCCTGTCAGCCAACCAGTCAAACCAGCACTAACTCAGTGAAAGGGGGTAGAGAATAGGGAAAAAACAAACCAACAGAAAAACTTAAGCATAGCTTAAAAATAAATTAGGCTTCCAGCAATCAAGTAGTTTGTACTAAAATAAAAGGGTCGGTGTTTCAGGCTTTCAGTTCTCTTGATCACTGATCTAGCAAAAAATGAGAAGGGCTTGGGAAGACTTTAGGGCTCACTCCTCACTGCTTTGGCAGGCCTAAAAATTATTCAATTCTGTCCAAATACAGACCTTCCACAGCTTCCTAACTCATTTCCCATGTCCTGAGATTTCTTGGCCCATACACAACATTCAGCATTACTTCTCTGGAGGAAAATCCTGGGCAAGAGGGCCCGGAGTTCAAAGGAACTGCTTTGTATACATGTCAGCTTGTTTGTACATGTCACATTTCCAGATAATAACATCAGAGAGTGACTTCAACTTCACCCTGTCTCACAAATGTTTACTGGAGGTCTTTATGTGGTGCTCTGATTCAGTCATTTCTTTATCTGAAATCTCCCAGGAGGTTAAATAAAATCACTGAATATTAGAGTTAGAAGGAACTTTAGGATCTGTTCCAATCCCCTCATTTTATAAGAGAAGAAACTGAGTGCCAGGGAAGTAAAGTGTCTAGCCAGGTTCACATAAATAGTGGCAGAGCCAGGACAAAATTCCCAGGTCTCCTGATTTCCAAAGATCTGCAGGGAATTCCAGTAAAATTTAAGTTCCTGGAGTATGGGGATGGATTTCCTCCTTCCCTTTTGTCTATGTCTTCCCACTGGGCCCTGAAAAAAAGTAATAAATGTTATATAGATAGAGCACAAGGCTGAGGAACATCTGGACAGCAGGCCATATAAGGCCCACAAAATCATTGGCTAGGGCAACCACAAGCGATGATTAGCTGAAAACTAGATACAACAGCGTGCCATTGCTTAAGTTTTATAAGTTGATAATTTTGTAAGGTCTACAAATAATGTCATAAATATCCAAATGGCCCTTGGCAGGAAAAAAAAAAAACCTTCCTCACCCCTGATATAGCTGGTGACACAGTGAATGGAGCTGTGAGCTTGGAGTTGGCAAGAACTGAATTCAAATACAGCCTCAGACACTTACTAACCATGTGTCTTGGTCAAGTAATTTAATCTGTTTGCTTTAGTTTCCTCAACTGTAAAAATCGGGATAATAACAGCACCTGCCTTGAAAGGTTGTTATGAGGATCAAATGAGATTATATGTGTAAAAGCACTTAGCACAGCATCTGGTACAGAGTCAGGCTAATAACTGGTTATTCCCTTTATTGGGAATCTCTTCCTTTACTGGATGGGGCCTGGGCTCTCCTGCCTGCTATATCCAGGTAGCTCCAAAGGGTGTTGGAGTGAAGGAGGAAAGGAGGGCACTGGAGAGGAGAGAGGATGCATGAGGGTGTTTGTGATACGATCTGACCTGAGGAATTGAGAAGGGAAGGAGACTATCCAAGTCTGCACCAGGAAAGGGCATAAAGCTGAGGCTGGACCCTAGGCCACTCCAGGGCTGATCCTTTCCTAGTGCTATCCAAGAACATCAGGAGGCACTACCAACACCATAACCACCAACGCCACAACCATCACCATCCCTACCACCACTACCATGACCATAATCATCATCACCATGATCACCATGATCACCACCATAACCATAAACATCCCTACCAGCATCACTACCATCCCCATCCCCATCATCAACCCCATCACCACTACCATGACCAT
>JAJPUD010002536.1:16259-87209 GCA_023553655.1 Myrmecobius fasciatus
ACAAGAAACCCTGAGCGTTTCTCTCCTATCACATTTATTTAGCCCCTTAAATTTTGTGCAGCACTTCCCTCCCAAGTACACGATAAGGGAGATAATGCAAGTACTCTCTCCATTTTAAAGATGAAGTGATGTGCCCAGGGGCACACACAGCTTGCTCACATTTGCAACACTCTGTCCCCTCTATCAGGCTGTTTTTTGCCCTCCTAGTTTACCTGTCCATTCTCTCTCCTTCCCCCAAACTATTGCCACCCCAGCCCCAGCCCTGGGAGGAGCCCCAGCTCATCTGGGGCTGCAGCAAGGACAAGCAGCGGGCACCTCACCTCCATGAAAGGCACAGCCCGGCAAGAGACATCACCCAGCAGCCTCTGCTTGGTGATCTCATTGAAGATGACAACAGGCAGGCAAAAGAAGAGGACCAGGAAGTCCCAGAGAGCGAGGCTGGCAAGGATGGAATTCCAGGCACTCTTCAGGTAGTAGCTGTGCCACACAATGCACATGACTGACAGGTTGCCAACAATGCCCACAGCAAACACCACCAGTGCCAAGAACATGACAGCATAGGCGCTGTAGGAGCTCTCCGTCACTGGGTAGAGGGGATTCTGAATCTGCAGCCTCCGCCCAGGGGTGCCTGTCAGGTTGCCATAGGGCTCCTGCCCGCTTCCTTGGGCACCCCCCTCCTGGTCTGGGTTGGGGCTGGTGGGCATCAGGGGGTCGGTGGGTTGGAGACCAGCGGGATGGATGGGCCGTGGATACTCAGCCCACTGCTCGGGCATGTACTGCTGTACTCCCTTGGATTCATCATCCTCCGTTCCTCTCCGGGTCCGTGCCCGCTCTTCCTTGAGGGTGGTAAGGTGCCTGTTAGAGCGCAGGGTAACACCCGGGATGCCCTGGAGCCCGGCGGTGGACACAGCAGCCAGGAAGAAGACCAGGAGCCACAGCCAGAGCATGGTGAGAGGTCCACTCAGGCAAGGGGGAAAAGGGATCCCCCAGGTCCTGGGGCCCAGAGGAGGAAAGGCAGCGGCCGGCTGGGCTGGCTGCAGCCAAGCATCTGGCATCAGCTTCTAGTTCTCAGAGCACTGAAAACCTCTCCCCACCAACCCCCTTTTCCTTCCCAGGCCAATGGGCTGGGCCAGGCCCTCTACTGGACACCACTGGGTCTAACAGCTTAAATAGCCTTGAGCCCAAAGCAAGAAGGGCCACCAGTCCAGGGCTGGCCTGCCTTTTGTCCTAACCGAGATCCCTTTTCTCTCCCTCCTTATTCCACCTTCCTTTCCATTTCCCAAACCAAGGGGCTCTTTTTCAGAGCTCTCCAGCCTTCTCTTTGTCTCTTGTCCTCCCATGAGACATGTTGCCTAACATTCCCATTTACAACTTGTAGGAATAAAGACCCCCATATAACAGGCAGATATACCTTGTGTTAGCACTTGGAGGTGAGTTCCAAAAGAAATAGGTTTAGATGAGTCATATATGGTCCATACCCTCATGGAAGTTATAGTCTGCTAGGAGAAATGATACATGTATAAATAATCATTTGTTATTTAGTCATCCGACTCTAGGTGATCCCGTTTGGGGTTTTCTTGGCAAAGATGCTGGACAGATTTGCCATTTCCTTCTTCAACTCATTTTACAGATGAGGAAACTGAGGCAAATAGGGTTAAGTGACTTGCCCGGAGTCACACAGCTTATAAGTATCTGAGGGCAGATTTGAACTCAAGAAGATGAGTCTTTTTTTTTTAGTTTATTTTAATATACATTGCTTTATGAATCATGTTGGGAAAGAAAAATCAGAGCAAAAGGGAAAAACCATGGGAAAGATAAAAAACCAGAAAAAAGAAATGAACACAGCATGTGTTGATTTACATTCAGTCTCCTTAGTTCTTTTTCTGGATGCAAATGGCATTTTCTGTCCAAAGTCTATTGGGATTGCTTTGGGTCACTGAATCATCGAGAAGAGCCAAGCCTTTCATTGTTGATCATCACACATCAAGAAGATGAATTTTTCTGGCATTGCAGACACGGTGCTTTATCCAGTGTGTCACCAAGCTGCCCACAAATAATCATAATGCAAAACAATTAACCAACAATTACCATATTTTTTAGGCTTCTACTATTTGCCAGGAAACCATACTGGGGTTACAAATAAAAAGTAAAACTAGTTCCTGCTCTCAACAAGTTTACATTCTAAAATAACATGTGGTAAGCACGCAGCGCAGATGCAAAGTACTATGTGAGGTCAGAGGGCTAGGGAAGTACATTTCTTTGGAAAACTGGAGCATCTTTTGCTGGAGAATTTTCAGATCAGGAGGATAGGGGACAGGGAAAGAAAGGATTGGGCAGATCCTCTCCTGATGATATAAAAACAACCAGACACAAGAAGAATAAGATCAACACTCCCTCAACCTCCACCCACAGAGAAGATGAGGAAGGTATCTTTCATCATAGAGGTTAGAATTTTAAAGCTGGAATCAATCTGAGATGCCATCTAGTTTTATAAGTGAGGAACTGAGGTCCAGAGAATAAGTGTCAAGACTAGCAATGTGAACTTCCTGATTCTCCAGACAAAAACCTTCCCACTAAACCATCCTCTATCTTCTTGCACTCAGTCACTTCACACTCCGGTCTTTGATCACTTCTGTTTGGCTCCTCTGAAAGTCCTGGCAATCTAATGGATGGAAGTAAGTCCCAGATGCCCCTTGAGGACATCATCTCTGCCTGGGGCTGCTCAGCTGTGCTGGGGATGCTGGAGCACCAGGTCCTAGCAACAAAAGGGCAGCAGCATGGAGCAGAGTGCTCTGGGTTACTTCTGGAGCATGAATAGAGGGAGGAGACACAGTCAGCAGAAGACTCAACCCTAAATCAAAAGTCCCTGGGGTTCTGTTCCTTTCTGTTCCTTCCTGGTCCTCCTCGCCTGGGGTGAGACCTCTAGACCCTACTCAGAATCATGGCTTCAAATATATAAAATAAAATCCAGAGGATTAAAAAGGAAGTCTATTATACTAAAATATAAAATATCAAGTGTTATATGGACCATATTGTATATATATACTATATATATTGTATATATACATATATGAGTATATATGTATGTATTAAAGTATACACACACACACACACACATATATATATATCTCCAAAATATATGCTAAAATAAAGTTTAGATCCAGATTAATATCTCCTGACCTGGGGCAACTAGGTAGCACAGTGGATAGAGCACCAGCCTTGAAGTCAGGAGGACCTGAGTTCAAATCTGGCCTCAGACACTTAACACTTCCTAGCTGTGTGACCTTGGGCAAGTCACTTAACTCCAATTGCCTCAGGAAAAAAAAAATCTCCTGGTCTAAGGAATGGGAAAAGAACCAAAAAATTCTGCTCTCTGATCTCATAGTTATGGACTACTCTCTGTGTGATCTTGGGCAATCAGTTTAGCCTCTCTGGGTCTCAGTTCCCAAACAGATAAAGAGTCTGGATTCAGTGATCACTTTTCCAGATCTAAAGGATATGGCATTGGACTTGGAACTAGAATCTTAAGACAAACTGGTTTTCCCTGAGGAATAGCACATCCTATTCTGGGAGGCAGACATTGTCCTTCTCTGGGCTAGATAAGTGAGTTCAGAATCTTGCTCCTGACCCTTATTCCTCCTAACTCTTTGCAAATTTTTTTTGCTCCTTATGGTACTTTCATAATCTACTCTCAGTTATTGTTATTTGTACACCCATTTGACCTTTCTTGCTCTGCTACAACCTTTTTTAAATTAATTTTTGCATTTAATTTTTATTTTATTTCTTTCTTGTTCTTTTTTTCCCCTTTTATTTGGTTTTTTTAGATTGTGCATGTGTAATCATTCAACCTAGGTTGAAAGGTCTGCATAGTATAATAACTTCAGGGTCATAATTTCAAATTGATTTAAAACTTATAGAAATAACTTTCTGTAAGATAAGAAGCCTGCTTCATTGTGTTTTGAGAACGTCATGCCTTTTGACTACTTATCTACTGGGGAATTACTTTTGGTCATATATTTCCTTTAACTGTCAAAATTGATCAATGATCATATTAGATCAAGAGTTCTAATACTTTTTTTTTTAAATTAAATTAAACTTTTAGTTACATTTTAAGTTCCAAATTGTCTTTCTTCCTCCCTCCTTGCCCTACTTTAGAAAAGGCCACCATTTGACAAACTATTTGTTTATTTATTTATTTATTTTTGCTGAGGCAATTGGGGTTAAGTGACTTGCCCAGGGTCACACAGTATTAAGTGTCTGAGGCCAAATTTGAACTCAGGTCCTCCTGACTTCAGGGCTGGTGCTCTATCCACTGTGTCTAGATCTGTATCCTAAAAAGATAAGTAAAAAGGGGTGAAGGACCTATATGTGCAAAAATATTTATAGTGGCCCTTTTTGTAGTGGCAAGGAACTGGAAATTGAGTGGGTGCCCATCAGATGGGGAATGACTGAATAAGTTATGATATATGAATGTTATATAATATTATTGTTATATAAGAAATGATGAGCAGGCTGATTTCAGAAAAGCTAATTTGCATGTTGTCTTCTCAATTAGACTATAAGCTTCTTAAGAGGAGTGGGAGAATTTTTCACCTTTCTATATGTTTTTAGAGCTTCTTGACACAAAATAGGCACTTGATAAATGTGTGTAGTCTAACTGAATGACTGAATTGAACTGAATAGATTTGCACGTGTATGACTTTTCTGGGCTTGAGCAGGCCAGGCCCTATTAAACCAGCTGGAGCCTGAGATGCCACTAGGTGGTAGCAAATGATCATTGATAAGGAAGGGAGCAGTCCTCAGGGGGAAAACTGCTACCCAAGTTTCTCTCATCTCATTCAAGACAAGTAGGATGTCTCTCAATGAGATCTCCTGAGGAATCCTAAGGAAAGAGTCTAAAGGTGTAGATAGAGACAGCTAGAAAGGGCTTTAGGCACATAGATGGAGATGGAGAAACTGAGACCCAGAAATTTGTCCAAGCTCACAAAGGTGATAAGAAATAGAGTTAGAATTTTAACTCAGATCCTCTGATGCCGAATCTCAAGAGTGTTTCCTGTATAATGATGCTCCCTATATGGCAATTATATATGAGCTTCCAGAGCATGGGACTAAGGTTTTGGTAAATAAACTTAAATTCCTAGTGGGGGTCCTTAGATCACTTAGGAGAGTCTATATCTCAGACAAGACTTCCAAAATAAAAACAAAGGGCTTTCAGAAGCCTATTTGAAAAGAACAACATTCTGAAGATGTCAGAATTTCCCTCTAACCACCTTCAATTCCATGGGGAAAAAGTGATTTCCAGACTTTCCTGGTTCCTGAAAATGTCCCTTCAAGTGGCCTCCAGGAATTCCCCATTTTTGTCCCAGGGAGTTTCCCTGCCTTGGCTGGAGAGAAGGTGCTCCTGATGGGACAGGCCCAGAAAAGAGATCCAGTTGTTTTTCAGTTTTCATCCTGGAAGAGAACCTCTATGCAGACATGGGGAACTTGCTCGGGAAGGGGAAGTCTGGAGCAAAGTTCTTGGCCATGTTAGGCTAGTGTTAGATCTAAGCAGGACTGTGATCCCCACTGAGTGGTTGGGAATACAAGGGAAGCAACTGCAAAAAGTCAAGCTTCCACGTGTAAAATAATGAGGTTGGATTCCTGACCTCTAAAATCCCTTCAGGATCTAAGTCACATGATTACTCCAACCTACTATGCAGGGAGAGTGGAAACACTCTGGGAATGGAATGAATGTAATAATGAATGGACTCACTCAGCAGTCCAGTCAAACTGGCTTCACATTGTTCATCATACATGGCACTCATCTTCTATCTCTATGTCTTTGTCATTCCCAGAATCTCGGGATCTGGATTCTTTTACTACTTCTCCCTTTCCTCTCAGAATCCCCCGTTTCCATAGAGAAAATTTTTAAACATACAATTGAAGAAATTGGAGGAAAAATAGATAATTTTTATTAAATAAAATTGAAAAGCTTTTGTGTAGACAAAATTAACAACTTGGATAAGAGGGGAAATGAATGGGAAAAAAAGCTGCATCAAATCTCTGATAAGAATCTAATATCCAAAATATATAAGCAACTAATAAAAATAAATAAAACACAAATCTATCCCCCAACTTAAAAAAAACACAACAGTTATTCAAAGGATATGAATAATTCTCTTTTTAAAAAATATTTTTATTAAAGCTTTTTATTTGCAAAACATATGCATGGGTAATTTTTCAATATTAACCCTTGCAAAACTTTCTGTTCCAAATTTTTCCCTTCTTCTCCCCCACCTCCTCCCCTAGATGGCAGGTACTCTAATATATGTTAACTATGTTAAAATATATGACAAATCCAATATATGTATACATATTTATGCAGTTATCTTGCTGTACAAGAAAAATCAGATCTAGAAAGAAAAAAAACTTGAGAAGGAAAACAAAATGCAAGCAAACATCAACAGAAAGTGTGAAAATGCTATGTTGTGGTCCACATTTCATATCCCTCTCCCTGGGTGTATATGGTCTTCTTCATCACTGAACAATTGGAACTGGTTTGAAGCATTTCATTGTTGAAGAAAGCCATGCCCATCAGAATTGATCATCATATAGTATTGTTGATGCCATGTATAATGATCTCCTGGTTCTGCTCACTTGGCTCAACATCAGTTCATGCAAGTCTCTCCAGACCTCTCTGAAATCATCCTCCTGGTCGTTTCTTACAGAACAATAGAAACACTGCTGGGTCAAAAGGTATGCACACTTTGATAACTTTTTGAGCACAGTTCCAAATTGTTCTCCAAAATGGTTCAAATCTCCAGATATGAACAATTCTCAAAGGAAAAATTTCAAACAATCAGTAACCAACTATGTGGAGAAAAGTTTTAAATCGCTGTAAGTTCAGTTGTTTTCTATTGTGTTTGACTCATCATGACCTATTTGGGGTTTTCTTGAAATCTGAACTCTTGACTCCAGGATCCACTGGGCCACCTAGCTGCCTAATTAATAAATTAAGCAATCAATAAATGCTTCTTCTGGGACATTAAGCAATTAATAAATGCTTCTCAGTAGCACAGTGGATCTTGGAGTCAGGAAGTCCTGAGACCTCAGTTACTAGCTATATGACCCTGGGCAAGTCACAATCCTGTTTGCCTCAATTCCTCATCTGTAAAATAAATTGAAAAGGAAATGGCAAACCATTCCAGTATCTCTACCAAGAAAACCCCAAATTGGATCATAAACATGACTAATTAACTAAACAACAACAAAACATATTTTGCTAGGCAAAGTGGTAAACACTTTACAAATAATATGTCATTTGATTCTCAGAACAACCCTGGTAAGTAAATGCTATTGTGATCCACATTTTACAATTGGGAAACAAAAGCAGATAGAAATTAAGTAACTTGTCATTGATCACTTAGGCCAAAACTCAGACAAATAGGGTTAAGTGATTTGCCCAGAGTCACATAACTAGTAAGTATCTGAGGCTGAATTTGAACTCAGGTCCTCCTGACTTCAAACCCAGTGTTCTGCATTGTACCACCTAGTTAGTTGCTTGTGAAACGATGAACATAATGGTTAGTTTTGATAAACTACTTTTTGTCTCCTTTTTTACTCTTTGTTACATGGTTTGACACTGGGAAGGGAAGGGAAACATTGGAAAACAGAGGTGATGTAAAAATAAAACATATCAATAAAAATGTATTTTTTTAAATCCTTAATTGTCTTCAAGAGCTACTTTCTAATGAAACCTTTTCCATTGTTCTCTCCATCCTATCTTTTGATAGATTTCCTCCCACAAATTACTTTGCATAGTTGTTGTTGTATCTATGTTCTATCTATCTATACACATTCTCTTTTTCTTCCCCAGTCAGATAAAAGGTCCTTGAAGGCTGAAACTGGTTATTTTGTTTTGTCTTTATATTGCTATTACCTAGCTTTGAGCCTGGGGGTGCTTAATACATACTTGTGGCTTGATTGACTCCTAGTGTCCCATGGGAAGAACTTCTGCCCTCAAGCTCACTACAATCCTAAGGGAAACTAATTCTTAATGATTGAAAAACAGAAAGATGTTCCATTGAAAAGAATAGAGCTTGGGCTCTAGTTTTAGTTCTCTCATCAGAAGACCACTTAATGCTAGACCAACCCACTTATCCTCTCTCTGCATCTGATGCACCTTTATAAAAATGGAGTGTAAATGTAACACCTGTATTATCTATCTCACAGGGTTGTAATAAAGATAAAATGAGATAACAGAAGTCAGTGTTCTTTGAAAAACTAGATCTAAGCTGAAATGAAGGGCCCTTGTATTATTTACAGAACTCTCTTGGTATAAATTAGCCCACACCCTCTGGAAACTTCCCTACCTGAGAGAGAAAACTTGGTCCCCAACCATAGGGAGCCCCAACCTGCCCCTTCCCCCTCTTCCAGCTGATTCCATTCAATTAACCAAGCTTTATTTGGTGTCCACACTAGGTGCTGAGGTTACAAAAGTGAAAATGAAACCCTCAGGAAGCTGACATTCCCTTGGTAGGAGAGACAGTTCCCCATCACTGGAAGAACAGACAAGTACAGCAAACACAAACTTTTCGAGATCTGGGATTGGCCCAGAAGGACGTGGGGGGAGGTGTTATGGTGCTCGGGAGCCGGTTGGGTTGGTCTGAGGTTTCCCACTGGGGAAGACAGTATTAAGGAGTGTTTGGAATGAGGGGAGGGGCTCTTGGTCAGAAAGGAGAGACAGGGGGTGTTGGGGTGAGGATGGGGGGAGAAGAGACCCCTGTCAAACAAAACTAAAGGTCAGATGGGAGAAGGACTGAGGATAGAAGCCCCCAAGTTGCCCCAACTGTTGTGACAAGTACAATCTCGTTGTTCAGTTGTTTGCCATGGAGTCCCACTCATCATGGTCCCATTTGGGGTTTTCTTGACAAAAATACTAGAATAGTTTGCCATTTTCCTCCTCCAGCTCATTATATAGATGAGGAAACTGAGGTAAACAGGGTTAAGTGACTTTCCCAGACACATACAGCTAGTACAGCAAGTAGATACTTGAACTGGGGTCTTCCAGACCCCAGGCTTAGCATTCAGACTTTGCACTAACTAGGTGCAAGTTCAGCCTAAGGCCTTCTCAACAAGGAGCCTTATGGATAGATTTCAGCAGGTCCATGAACTTGGATGGGGGAAAAAAATTTACATCTTTATTTTCACTAAACTTTATTTCATTTGTAATCCTGGGCATATTCTTATTCACTTCAAAATATTATCCTGGGAAGAGGCCTATAAGCTTTACTAGACTGTCCAAGAAGCCCATGGCACAAATAAAGATTTAAGAACTCCTGACCTGGAGCAGCTAGGTGGCTCAGTGGATAGAGCACCAGCCCTGAAGTCAGGAGGACCTGAGTTCAAATGTGACCTCAGATGCTTAACACTTCCTAGCTGTGTAACCCTGGGCAAGTCACTTAACCCCAATTGCCTCAGAAAACAAACAAAAAAGCTGAAGAGCTGAAAAGTCCATGTAGAACACTAACCCTCGGAGGAAGAGACCTGGGTATTAAAAGATCTAGATTCCTGGCGCTTTGGCCCTGCTCTCAGCTCAATCTGATTTTAATGTGGCCAGTCCACAAAGATGGCCAGAGAGGGAAAATTCCACAGCCCAACTGGAAGGGGAAAGCTGAACTCCTCAGGGAGGTCCAGGGTTGGCACAGGCCAGGATCCTCATGTTCTACCTCTCCTAGTGCTTCCAAATGTGATTGGTTGAATGAGTTGTTGGTCTTTTATTCCTCAATAACCTTGAAAGTCATATGAAAGGTCCTACTGTGTGCAAAAATACTGTGAGAAAATGAAGAGGGCTGGAGGAATGGGAGAGGGAAAAGGAAAAGGAAAATCAGTCACTTTTAAGTCCAGGCAGTACATACAAAAATGGTGATAATTGTGTATTCTTCCATAGATTGAATGTCCTGGGGTACATGTAACTAGCTTAAGCAATGGCAAGGAGGTTAAGACTTCCAGGCTCAAAACACCCTCCGCAGCTTTCTGCTTCCAGATTCACCCCACCCCCACTCCACCCTATCGAGCAACCTTAAGAGAGGAGCTGGGGTGGGGAGGAACACAGAGTACCTGGGTGAAAAGCAGCTCCTCTCCCCCTCCACTAGATTTTAGTGGAAGCATTCATTCTAACACCCTATTCCCAGCCATGGAGTCATTCTCAGGGGGAGCCAATTATTCATTGCAAGATACCCCATGTCCTTTTCTCCTTCTTGCCCTGATGCCCTGAGAGAGCCTGCCAGCCCAGAGCTCAGCTAAATGGAATGCAGTAGGATAGGGGAGGTATTAACCCTTCAAGGGCTAATGTGGATGTGGACTGCAGAAAACTGGCTTTCAGATGACAAGGAATGAAGTTGGGGGAAGGTAAGGGTTTACTATACATCTTTAATTTCTCCTAAGCTCTTCTTCTCCCTCTCTCCCAACTCTAGTGCCCTGAGGTAAGGGGCTTCTGACTATCTCATTCTCATTTTTTTTTTCTGAAGCAATTGGGGTTAAATGACTTGCTCATGGTCATACAGCTAAGGAAGTCTTAAGTGTCTGAGGCCAGATTTGAACTCATGTCCTCCTAACTTCAGGGCTGGTGCTCTATCCACTGTGCCACCCACCTATCCCCTCATTCTCCTTTTCTTACTTTCCTAAATTAACTTGGACTGGGAGATATTGGTCCTGCTTTCGCCTTCCCAAGTAGAGAAGCTGTGTCTGCCCTGGCAAAGAGTATTGCTCCAAGAACTGATGGGTCTAGTTAACATTCAGTCCCTCAACTCTCCCCCCAATCAACTCAGGGTCTCCTCAATCTCCTTGGTCCAGCCCAACCCTTTCCCTCCCAGTTAACCACCAAGGTGTGTCCCGCACAACCCAGGGTGGATGGCACATTCTGTGCCTGCTGGGCCATCTTATTTACACCTGAGGGGAGAAGGTTGGGTTAAAGAGAAGGGGACAAAGGTTGTTGACTATACCAACCCTTCCAGAGAAGGGAAAAAGACTAGGAGGAAATTCATTCTATGCAAAGAAGAGTCTTTAATTAGCTGCCTCATCTTTCTAGTTTTAGCACCATAGCCCTTTTTCTTGGGAAAGATTAGCCCACACTCTAGATGAGAGACATTTAGTCTGAAGCTAAATCTTGAAGCCTTTTAGAAAAAATACAAATCCATATTTCCTTCCGTCAATTTCCTATGACTGTCCAAGGTACCTGCATCCTCAGTCAAGGAAGATCAAAGCCTTGACTTCTTACTCTCACTGACCACATATTCAGGCCATGGTCAGATCCCAATAGCTCTATCTTCACATCTCTCCTATAAATACTTTTCCACTCCTGAAGCTATGGTCCTAGTTCCAAGCATCATCATCTCTTATCTACAAAATTACAAAAGAATTTTTTTATTTGCCAAGCACTTTATTCTTAATTAATTTATTTGTCATTTTACAACTATCTCTTTTCTCTTCCTCTTTCCCTCTCTCACCCTTTGGGCAAAAAAAGAAAAACAAAAGTCTTGTAATAAATTGTTATTGTGCATGATTCTTTTTGACCTCATTTGGGGTTTTCTTGGCAAAATACTCAAGTAGTTTTGCCATTTTCTTTTCCAGCTCATTTTACAGATGAGGAAACTGAGGCAAACAGAGTGAAATGATTTGCCACAGGTCACACAACTAGAAAGTGTCTGAGGCTGGATTGGAATTCAGGTCCTTTTTTTGTTGAAATGGATAGAGTGGGTAACAAATATGTAATCAAGCAAAACAGATTTCCACAATGGCCATGTCAAAGGGGAAAAAAATATGTGTGTGTATCTATCTATCTATGTCTTGTTCTCCCAACAACTTTTAGAGTAGTGTTCTTCAAATCTCCCCCAACTCCAATCCATGCTCCACTCAACTTTTTAAACTCCCTGACAAAGAGCTCTAGTGAGTGGCTCCCCATGAAATCCAGAATGACATATGGGTTAGTCACTGGTTAGACTTTTAAAGCTCTTCATTTAAAAAATGCTCAATCACTATTGATTAGAAAAATGAAAACTAAAATAATTCTGAGGTACCACCTCACATATTTCAGATTGGCTAAAATGATTGGAAAAGATAATGAAGGGATGTGGAAAAACTGGGATGCCAATACATTGTTGGTGGAATTATAAACTGATTCAACCATTCTGGACAGCAATCTGTAACTATGCCCAATGGGCTATCAAACTATGCACTATCAGCAATGTATCTTAAGGAAATCATAAAGGAGGGGAAAAGACCCATTTGTGCAAAAATGTTTGTAGTAGCTTTTTTTATGGTAACAAAGAATTGGAAAAGAAATGGATGCCCATCAATTGGGGAATAGCTGAACAAATTGTGGTACATGAAGGTAATGGAATATTATTGCTCTATTAAAAAATTATGAATAAGTTGATTACAGAAAGGCCTGAAAAGATTTACACGAACTGATGTTGAGTGAAGCAAGAAGAACCAGGAATACATTGTATACAATAGCAATGGGGATGTGTGATGATCAACTATGAAAGGTTTGGTTTTTCTCAGTAGTTCAGTGATCCAAAGCAATCCCAATAGACTTTGGACAGAAATTGCCATCTGCCTCCAGAAAAAGATCTAAGGAGACTGAATATAAATCAGCACATGCTATGTTCACTTCTTTTTTGGGTTTGTTTTTATCTCTCCCATGTTTTCCTCCTTTTGCTCTGATTTTTCTCTCCCAATATGATTCATAAAGCAATGTGTATTAAAAATAAATATGCTTAGAGCACCAACCCTGAAATCAGGAGGACCTTGAGTTCAAATTTGACTTCAAACACTTAACGCTTCAGCTGTGTGACCCTGGGCAAGTCACTTAACCCCAATTGCCTCAGCAAATAAATAAATAAATATACTTACTACAATTAAAAAAAAAAAAAAAGCTCTTCATGACTAGACCCTTTCTACCTTTCTACTCTTCTTATCCTTTCTTTTCTTTCATACATTCTACACTCCATGAATATTAGTCAATAGTCAATAAATATTTATTAAGCACCTACTTGCAAGGCATTGTGCTAAGGACTGGGTATACAAGAAAGACAAAAAACAAACAAACAAACAAACAAAAAAACCAAAGAATAACAACAAAACCCAGTATCTGCTCTAGAGATAGTGGTCTGAGGAAGGATAAGTGCTACATACAAACAAGCTATATATGGGACAAATTGGAAATAATCAACAGAGGGAAGGGATATAAATAGTTACATAACACCATCTCCAACACATCAGGCATCATGCTAAGCACTAATCCTTTTAATCAATATTATCTCAAGTGACCTTCACCACAACACTAGTATATAGATGCTATTATTACCCCCATTTCACAATCAAAGAAACTGAGGCAAATTTAAATGACTCATCCCCCTGGATCATAGTAATTATCTGAGGCTGGATTTGAAGCTAGATCTTTCAGATACCAAAACCAGTGCTCTCTCCACTAGGCCTCCAGCTACCCCCACCAAAATTAAGGGGGAATCTGGACACTACTTTTTCACTGGCTGTTCCCCCACACCTTTGATGCCCTGTTTGCCCACCTCCACCTCTTAGTTTTCTGGATACCCTTTAAGACTCAGCTCAAATCTCCACTACTGCAAATTCCTCCCTCCCCCTCACTTGATGTCCTCTCTCACAGTATCTTCTATTTACTTTGTACATATCTTGTATGTATAGTTGGTTAAATGCTGTCTCCCCATTAGAATATAATCTCTTTTGACTGTTTTTGCTTTTCTTTGTATTCTCAACACTTATCACAATGTCTAGCATACAGTAAGCACTTAATAAATGCTAGTTGTCTGACTACCTTTGACTAGCCACAGGTACTACCAGTCCTCAACCTTATTGCTGGAGGATGTATGCACTAGATATCCTAAGGAAAGTAGCCACATCTCCAACTTGGTCAGGTCCTGATATATAGGACTAATTTACTGGCTGTCCTTGATTCAATTCAATGAACTTTAAACTGCAATGTATTGTGTTGACCTTAAGGAATACAAACCAAATTCAATCTATCAATCAACAAGCATTTACTAAATAAACCTTGACTTAAGCCCTGAGTATAAGAAGAAAAACAAAACAAAACAAAAAATCTACAGAAGACATATGCATAAATTGGCACAAAAGCAATGAAGTAATTTAAAGATAAGGCACTAATCCAATCCAATAAACATTTATTAAACAGCCACTGTCAAGAAAGATCTCCTGGAGGGTTTGAGCTGAGTCTTTTAGGAAGCCAGAGATTCTAGAGTCTGAGATCAGTATGGAGAGAATTCCAGGTCCTCAGGATTGCCAACCGGAAGACTTCAAGGTGGGAATGGATGAAACAATCTGCTTGAGGAACAGCCAAGTAGATCCATATGAATATGGAAGGTAGAAAAGTTATGAGTGGAAAAATAAGAAGGGTTTAGGTTGTGAAAATCTTTAAATGCTAAAGAGAGGAGTTTGTATTTAATCCTGGAGATGAGTCATTATAATTTATTGAGTAGAAACTTGACATAGTCACACCTATGCTTAAGAAAATCACTTTAGCCTCTTGTGCAAGGAGGATTGGAGTGGAAAGGATCTTAAAGCAAGGAGTACATGAGGTGAGAGCTAATGAGGGCCTGAATCAGGATAGTGGCTGTACATGTGAAAAGGATACATCTAGGAGAAGTGTTTTTACGAGAAAGAAAAGCCAAGATTTAGCAACTAATGTGATATGTGGGGTGATAGAGAGGATGTCATCAAGGTTAGGAACTTAGATGATGGGAATAATGGTAGTACTCTTGAAGGTAATAGATTCTTGATGGAGATAGGGCTTACTGTAGGCCCGGCACTGTACTAAGTACATTATAGTTATTGCATTTGATTCTCACAATGCTGGAGATAGGTACTATTATTATTCCCATGTTGGGTTCAAAGAAGACCCTGAAAATGGTTGGGATTCCAAACTGGGGTCATGAGGTGCATCAAAAGGATTTGCAGGATTGGACCTATCTCCAAATCAAGGAGCAAAGTTTATTGTAACTGTAATGCATGTCAAAATGGGCTAAGTTCCAAAAGAATTTAGCAAAGAACCAGAAGCAAGAAAATAAATTTATAGGAAAAAGAAAGATCTGGTGTTTCATGTCACTGATATGCTAATTTTATGACTTAGAAGAAGAATCCAGGAATAGTCTGGCATGCATCCCATTATTGAATTCTATGGCTTTGTCTCAGAAACTTTGTCATTGCTGACCAATAGATAGTTATCTGACAGCCAGCATTGTTTGCAGAACTATAGCATTCCCAAGACCAGGTAGCCTTAGGGTTATTGCTACATCCTTCCTAGGGGCTATACTACATCATCCTTACATCAGTAAGAGACTTATTCTCTTACTGAGACTTAGAGATCTATTGACTTCTCCAGAGTCATGCAAGCAGTAAGTCTCTGAGGCTGGATTTGAACTCAGATTTTCCTACTTTCAGTCCCCTATTCTATCCACTAAGACTTCAAATGTCTAATTTGTGCCAAGTTCTGTATTAGGCACAGAGGATAAAAAGCTCAAACCAGAAAACCCACCTTCACTTTCTAGGAACTTTTATTCTTTTAGGTTTATGTTTTATTTACATAGATGAATAAGTGGAAAATAAATGAAGCAGAAAACATTAATTACTAGGAAAAACTAGAAAGCATTTTGGTAGGAGCTTGCCCCAAAAGAAAGAGAGGATTCTAAAAAGGAGGAGGAGGGAGTGAATTCCAGGCATCCTGTTGGATAGCTTGTGCAAAAGTTAAGAGACAGATAAAAAACTGCCACATTTTGGGAACAGATAATAGGTCAGTGGGCTTGAACATTGGATGTAAAGGAAAGAAAAGCATTCTCACTGTCAGATCTGACTCAGAGGAAGGTGAATTGGTGAGGGGAAAGACTGGAAGCAAGAATAACTAGGCTATTAGATTAGCTCTAGTGAGAGGTAATGAGAGAATGGTTATATAAGTGGAAAGATATCACTGATCTTAAGGAATTTACCAACTAGTTTGGGTGGGCAGGCAGGCAATAGGAAATATACACAAATGATTATGGCGTTTTGTGTTCAGGAGGATCTATTCTTGGGGATATAGGCAATGGTTAAGTGAAATAGAGGAACTATCTGAGAATATAGCTAATGGAAGAATGGAATGAATTGATACAGGGTGAAATAAGCCACAATGTAACAGTAATATTGCAAAGATAATCAATTGTGAAGACTTAGTAACCAACATAAATAATGACCCAACATAAATACATAAAGAAACATTCTATCCACTTTCAGATGGAGAAGTGATAGACTCAGAGTATAGATTGAAACATATTTTCTTTTATTTCTTTTTCTTGATTTTTTTATTTGAAAGGGGGAGTATAACTAATGAGGAAATTTGTTTGACAAGATTATACATATTCCGTTTGTGGCAGCTCTTTTTGTAGTGGCTGGAAACTGAATGGATGCCCATCAATTGGAGAATGGCTGAATAAATTATGGTATATGAATGTCATGGAATATTATTGTTCTGTGAGAAATGACCAGCAGGATGATTTCAGAGAAGCCTGGAGAGACTTACATGAACTGATGCTGAGTGAAATGAGCAGAACCAGGAGATCATTATACACAGCAATAAGACTATATGATGATCAGTTCTGATGGACATGACTCTCTTCAACAATGAAATGTTTCAAACCAGTTCCAAATGTTCAGTGAAGAAAGCCATATACACCCAGAGAGAGGCATGTGAAATGTGGAACACAACATTATCATTTTCATGCCCTTGATTGATGTGTGCTTGCATTGTGTTTCCTTTTTCTGATTCTTCTTTCTTGTAGTTATGATTTTTCCTGCACAAAAATGATGTGTGGAAATATATATACATATATTCAATTTGTCGAGTATTTTAACATAATTAACATGTAGTGGATATCCTGCCATCTAGGAGAAGGGTGAGGAGTGGGGGGGGGGGGATTTGTAACAGAAAGCTTTGTAAGGGTTAATGTTGAAGAATTACCCATACATATGCTTTGCAAATAAAAAGTATTAATGAATAAAAAAAGACTATACATATTCCTAAAAGGTTGTATTTTTCTGCCTTTTCAATAGGTGCAGAAGGGAAAGGAAAGGGAGAGCCAGATTTCTCCCCTCCTCAACTCCATTTAAAAAAATCAGTTCTAAGCAAATAGTAAAATTAAATCTAATCACCTGGAAATCTGGATTTGCTTTTCTTACAACAATGAAGAGCAATGGATTTAACACCAAAAAATGTGAGTGTAGCAACATCTTTAACCCAAAAATTTCCATTTGCCCAGCCATGGGCTTATCCCAGTGAGGGAGGGGGAAAAGGGGGAGGAGATCAAACTCTCTGCTACCTTTCTGTTGGAATGGTGGAAGAGGAACCAGTCAGGTTAAACCAGTCTGATTAAATCAGAGGCCAAAGGCTGGTTTATATCATAGGGCACATTTAAGGAAGATCTGGTCAAGGCCCCCGTTTCTCTGCTTCTCTTTGTTGGCGATGATTTGATAAGTATAACCTCTGGATGAGTTTATCTCTGGAACAGTCCAGAAGGATCATCTTGTCTACCACGGCATCTCACAGGTGAAATAATTGAGTCCCAGAGAATATCAAGTGGCTTGCTCAACAGGCTACAAATAGTAAATGGCAAAATTAAGATTTGAACCTCAGTCCTCCAGCTGGCAGCTGAGTGGCAAGACTGATGGGCCTGGAATCAGGAAGACCTTGAGTTGAAATGTATGTTTTTCTCAATAGTATTTTATCTTTCCAAATACATATAAAGATAGTTTTCAACACTAATTTTTGTGAGATTTTGAGTTCCAAATTTCTCTCCTTCCCTCTTTCCCTCCCTTGTTTCCCCCTCCCCAAGAAAGCAAACAATGTGACATAAGTTAACTATGTTCCATCCTTTTAAACATATTTCCATTGAAAGAAAAGTTGTATATATTGGATTTGCTTGCTTGCTATCTAGGGGAAGGGAGTTGAGGGGAAAGGATGTAGAAAAAAAATTGGAACACAAAGTTTTGCAAGGGTAAATGTTGAAAACTATCTTTGCATGCATTTTGAAAATAAAAGACTATTATTAAAAAAAAAAAGAATAGTTGTGACTTTGGACAGACTATTTACCATCTCTGGGCCTCCAGTGACTCACCTATAAAATGATATTGCACTACATGATCTTAACTAACTTTAGGATTATAGGTTTAAAACTGGAAGAGACCTTAGAGATAATCTAATTCAAAACCCTCTTTCCCCCCTTCCGTTTCTTCCTTCTTTCTTTTTTCTTTCTCCTTTCTTTTTTCTTCCATTCCCTCCCTCTCACCTTCCTTCCCTTCCTTCTCTCCATTTTCTCCTTCCTTTTTACCTCCTTGCTCTTCCTCCTTCCCATCTTCATTCCTTTCCTTTTCTTACCTTCCTTTCTTTCCTTCTGGCACTCAGCTAGTATTTATTAAAGCCTACTGTGTGTCAGGAGTTGTGCTAAATGCTGGAGATAAAAAGAAAGGCAAAAATTAGTCCCTGCTTTGATGGAGTTCATAATCTAATGAGTAGGGGCAGCTAGGTGGCGCAGTGGATAGAACACTAGCCCTGAAGTCAGGAGGACCTGAGTTCAAATTTGGTCTCAGACACTTAACATTCCCTAGCTGTGTGAGATTGGGCAAGTTACTTAACCCCAACTGCCTCAGCAAAAAGCAAAAAAAAAAAAAAAAAATCTAATGAGTCAACATGCAAACTACTTACAAACAAAATATATAGAGACTGGAGATAATTAAGAGGGAAGGCACTAGAAATAAGGATGATCAGGAAAAGCTCTTGTACATGGTAAGATTTTAGCTGGACTTTAAAAGAAACCAGGGAAGCCAGTAGGTGAGACTAAGGAAAGCATTCCAGGCAGGGGGAATGACCACTAAAAATGTCAGGAACAGAAAGTTTCTTTTTCAGGGAGGAGCAAGGAGACCAAATGTCTGCCACCAGAGGGAAGAGAATAAGATGTAAAAATAATGAAAAGGTTAGAAGTAGTCATGTAAAAAGTACTTTAAAAGCCAAATGGAGGATTTTACATTTGTTAGCCAATGGAGTTTAGTGACTGGGAAGTGACATGGTCAGATAAATTTGACATGGAATAGAGGATTGATTGGAGTGGGGAGGAGCCTGAGGCAGAGAGATTAACCAAAAACTTATTATAATAGTCCAGGCTTAAGGTGATAGGGCCTGTTCTAGGTTGGTGTCAGTGTCAGAGGAGAGAAGGAGATATACAAGAGAGATACAGATTGGATAAGAGGAATAATAGAGTGAAGAGGTAAGGACATTTAGGTTTTAAGCCTGAAGGACTAGGAATCATGGTGCTGGCTACAGTAATAGGAAAGGTAGGAAAAGGAGGTGGTTTACAGGGGGAAATAATAAATTCCATTTTAAACATATTGAATTTAAAATTTCTACAAGACATCTATAGATGAAAGACTGAAAATTAGGGAAGAGGTTAGGATTAGACAAATGGATTTGAGAGTCATCTGCATAGAAATGATCATTGAAGCAGTAGGAGCTGATGAAATTATCGAGTGAATTTGTATAGAGGGAGAAGAGAAGAGGACATAAGACCAAGCTCCATTCAGTGGAGAGACCCCACTGTTACTGGGGCATGACAGGGAGGAGACTCTATCAAAAGTGACAGAGGAGTACAGAGAAATGGAGGAGAACCCAGAGAGAGCTGAAGACAAGAGGATGACCAATAGTGTCAAGAGCTGCAGGGAGGTCTAGGAGATAAAGATTGAGAAATGGCCATTAGATTTGGCAATTAAGAAGAGATCGGTAGTAACTCTGGAGAGAGTAATTTCAGTTTAAATAAGAACAGAAGTCAAACAGTAGAGTTAGAGAGAGGGATCCATCCCAAGGAATTGGGATGAAGAAAGCACCATTTACTGGGATGGAGAGGGATCACTTGTGTATGTAAGGGAGCTTGTCTTGGTAAGGAGAAAGTTCATCTCTTCATGTATGATGATGACATATAAGATGATGAGATTGGAATAGAAAGCATCTTAATGAAATAATATAATAAACAGAGAAGAGGTAGTTCTTTGTGAATGACCTTAGTTTTTTCAATGAAATACAAGGCAAGATTTTTAACTGAGAGGGTAGGAAGTAGGGGGTGCTGTGCCAGGCTTGAGGAGAAATGAAAGGTTGGGGAAAGTCTACATGGTGAGTGAGATAGTAAATCAGTTAGGTAGATACAAAATGATTGCCTTGCCACAGGGAGGATTCAGTTGAGATTATGTAACAAATTTGTAGTGGATCCAGTCTGAATGATTTCCTACTTTCCTCCAGCTTCATTCACCTCCTCCTTCAATAGTGAGTAGGAGGAAAGACAGCAGATGGATATAATTTAAGACTGAGGTTTAGTAGGGGAAAGTCTTATGTAGCATAAAAGGACAAGAGACTTGTGAAAAAAGGACTGTATTGAGTTTAGGGGGTTAAAATGGAAAAGGGAAAAACAGTATAGCCAATGCAAGAGTTATCATAGCCTGGGAAAGAACTGAGGGTTCATGGTGAGGATGAAGAACATGAATGGAAGTTAGAAGATAGAAAGAGAGGTTGAATGACAAAATGTTATGATCAGATAAAGGAAATTCTGAATACATAAACATGAATGTACAACATTTGTGGGTAATAACAAAACCCAAGGGTGTTAACATCTCTGTAAACTGAAGTAGATGATGGAAATGAGCAAATTGAGGAATTGAGATGTTAGTGAGTTTAAGGGAGTATCCATATGTATCTTGAAATCCCCTAATTTGAGGGCAGACATTGGAAAAGAGAGATAGACTAACTGTTAGCCAGGCATTAAAATAATTTAGGAAAGGAGAGTTTCTTAGATGTCTGCTGAAAACAGCTGCCAGAATTTTGATTGGATATTAATATTTATTGAATGAACCTCAAAGAAGGAAAGGTTACTGAATTATGATATTAGAGAAAGAGCCCAGAAATAGCCATGAGGAGAGAAGTAATTCAATTGCCCCCCCCCCCAACTAGTGAGTCTGGTGAATAAGCAAATACTGGAAAGGGTCTCCAGAAGGAAACAGGTCTCAGTGAGTCCAAGAAGATGGAGGCAAAAGGAGTAAAAGGATCTAAGATAAAATCTTCTTTCTCACTTATAGAGTAGGTATTCCAGAGAGCACAGTGGAAAAGCTGAATAATTTTAGAGTGGAAGTTTGGGGGAGGTGGGCTTGAAGGGAATGGGAATAAAAGTTTGGTGAATGGAAAATTAAAACAGGATTTGCACATTCAGAATCACTGGGTTGGAGTGAGTGTGATGGAGTGGGAAATATGTTAAACACTAAGAAATGAGTTCAGGTAGATTATCATTGTCTATAGAAGTTCCTTCCTTCCCTCCTTTTTTTCTTTTTCCTTCCCTCCCTTCTTTCTCCTTTTTCTTTTCTTCCTTTCATTTTAAAGGTAAAAACTCCTAACTTCTATGACTTCTAGAAAGCATCAAAGAAATAGAAATATTTTTTCTGAATGCTTTGTAAATCAGTAATTAAACTTGCAGCAGAATATTTACCCATGCCCATCCCTAAAAGGGAGGTGGGAGGAGTGGGCAAGGGGTAATGAAGATCTTCTAGTTCTTCAACCCAGATGACACATGGATCAGAAGAAGGAATACCTGACAGGCAGAAATTCATGTACAGACTGGGTCTTTGGAGAAGGTTCTGGAGAAGAGGGTTCTTGGTTTTAGGCTTTTTGTTCTCCTGTGGCTAGAAGTAATCCTTAAATCCCCTTTTCCCCTGCCACATTTACTCCTAAAAGCAATGTTCAATTCTTAAGGCATTTTGACTTCCCTGTGGTTGATTGGGATAGTGTGTGTGTGTGTGTATTTACATGTACATATATATGAATATATCTATATATCCCCTATTCTTAGAAAGTAACCACACTTTACAGCTGAGAAAACTGAGGCCCAAAGAAGTTGCCTAAGGTCACACAGGTAGTAAATAGCAGAACTAAAATTGAAACCAATCCTCTGGCTCCAAATCTAGAACTCTTTCTGTTATACCACATTGCCTCTCTAACATCTCTATAAGTTCAAAATACAGTGATTACAAATTCTAGTATAACATATTTCCATAAAAGAACAGTAATGTTTGGAGTCAGAGGATATGATCAAATGATATGTTCATAAGTATGTCCTGACTAGGACTAGCAGAGTTTAAGGAATAGAAATATAGAACTATTCGGGCCTCCTGACTGGCTGTCAATGAGTCACTGGCAGTCAAGTTCCCCAACCAGGCAACTGCTAATTGGCTGTCACTAAGATAGGTTCATGCCCTGTCTTATCTTTGCAGCCTCTCTAGCTCAGCAGAGACTGACATTGTCCTTTGTATTAAGCAGAGATGACGCAGGGTTAGTAGGGCATGTATTCTGAGTTGCTCCTCCAGTAGTGGGAATTAGTTGTCCCCTATCAAGTCACACTCCATGACCCAGTCACCCATGTAACCAGTGACACCCATCTATAGACAAGCTTGGTTGGATACAGGTCTGGTGCCTCAGAGGGCAATAAAGCCTTAGCATACAGAGATGCTCAATTCCCCAGCCATGCTGTTACCCACTGACTGTTTAGATTAGAGAGGAAGGGAGGGGGAAATCACATCTCTAGCTCCTACTCCAAGGGAGCCAGAAAAGAGGGGATCTGGCAATGAAATGTCCAAAGTGCAGATTGCCCCTCACTTCAGGAAGCCCCAGGAGCTGCCTGGTACCTCTAGAATCAAATATAAATAAATGCCTTTGTGCATTTAAAGCTCTTCACAAGCTGGCTCAAAACTACTTTTCAGTAAACATTGCTTTATAACATTTTACAATCCAGCCAGACCAGGCTTCTTGCCTTTCCTCACTTCTGATATCCCATTCTCTTAAATGAAGGGTGGAAAGTTGGGCTAAATGAATACTGATTCCTTTCCATCAATAAAGTTCTATTATTTCTCTGCTGTTCATTTCCTATCTCCATGGCTTTATGGGAGGGACTTTCTGATTCCCCTATCTGCTAATGTCCTTTCCTCTGCCCCAATTACCTTGTATTTATGAAATCATAGATTTAAAGTTGGAAGGCACTTAGGGGTAAAGGGGTGAGGTGAAGGTGGGGTGTCATCACATGTAATTTACAAGTGAAGAAACTGAGGTTGATAGATTGTAATTTGCCCAGTTTTTGCATAACTAGCAAGTGTCTGAGAAGGGAATTGAATCTAAGTCTTTGGGTCTAGAAATGCAGTCCACTATACACTATACCACACTACTGCTCAAAGGCATCTGTATATATTTTGTATCTACTTTTTGAATCATTTTCTCATCTCCCCCTCCTGGCTTCCTTCAAGTTTCTACTAAAATCTCATCTTCTGCAAGAAGCCTTTTACAATCCTCCTTAATTCTAGTATCTTCCCTCTGAAATTACCTCCAGTTTATCCTTCATATAACTTGTTTGTCCATAGTTGCTTTTGCCTTAGCTAGAGTGCTGGGTCTGGAGTCAGGAGGACCTGAGTTCAAATTTGTCCTCTGACTCTTACTAGCTGTGTAACCTTCTGTTTGCCTCAGTTTTTTTTTTTCTCTATAAAGTAGGGGTATGCCATGAAAATCAACTGAGATACCTGAAAAGTGCTATATAAATGCTAATTTTTACTATTACCATTGTTTCCCCTTTGGAATATGACATTCAGGAATGCAGGGATGATGGTTTGCCTTTGTTTTTGAATCTCCAGCATTTAGTACAATACCTGGCACACAGCAGGAAACTTAATAAGTGCTGCTGCTGCTACTTCTTCTTGACTAAACTTTACTACTGATAAATATATTTCCCTTTTTACAACATGAACTCCTCAAGGGAAGGTACTGCTTTATTTTTGCTTTATATGCCTCACCCTACATACAAATATGCAATACAAATACACAATGCCTGACACGCAATTGATTAATTAAGGATATACCTTGATTCCTTTGTCCTATTTCATTCGGATGGATTATAGTAGCTATTATTGCTATTGGTCTGGAGTACTGGTATTTGGCTGTTTTGGTTTCTGTCCAAATAACAATTAAACCTGTTGAAGACCTTAGCTTAAAAAGACCAAGGTCTCCCACTGTATTTAGAGCCATTTCCAGTCTTCTTGATCTATATCTGGCCACTGTATCCAGATGACCTTGCACAGCCCTCCCTCACTTAAATCCAACTCACTTGCATGTCATGGCATCACCTCCCTGATATGATTTTCTTCCAGAACAAAAAACAAACAACAGCTCATTCCATCTAGTGAATTAGTTATAAAGACTATTTACTAAAAGCCAGCAGGGAGCCAGGACACCTTTGTTTAAATTCTGATTTTTCTACTTACAAACTCTGCAACTTTGAACACTTTGCTTTGTCTTAGCCTGTTTTCTTGTCTGTCAAATGAGGATGCTAACAATATTTGCACTCATCGTTGTGGTGAAGAAGCTTTAAAAAGTTATAGAAAATGTAACTGTTGAGAGGCAATCTCTTCGTGTCCTAATGTTCTTCCATGTTTCTGGTTAATTTAGAATCTACAGTTATTCAACTGCTTTCATAGGTCACTGAGACTCAGGGCACAGCAGGAGGGGAAAGGAGGAGGGGCCGCTTCTGACTCATGGCTCTGGCTCCCTCCTGAGAGAAAGTACAAGATTACAAAAGAGAAGTTTTGGAGTTTTTCCTGACCCAATCTCCCCTCCGCCCATACTTGCCTTGAGTTTGGGGTTGTACATTTTCTGATTATCTTGGGGATCTCACCAGGCACCTCCTCACACTCCCTAGGACTGGGGGTTTATTTTATTTTATTTTGCCACATGAACACCTTGCTCTTACTGGTGAGGCCCATCACAACTGCTGTCTGGTTGCCAAGGCTTAGGGCCAGAAGGAATTTTCCACCTGCCTGTCTCTGCTGTCTCCTCAAAGGCTGCTCAACATCTGCAGGTTCATTCAGGCATATCGACCAGAGTGTTCCATCCTGTCCTCTCGTGGGCCCAGGTCCCTCCTAGAGTACCTTTTATCTAAGGATCTCAAAGCAATTTTAATTAGTCACTGTACTTAGGGTTGGAAGGGACCAAATTTACTAGATAACAGAAGAAAAGGGAACAACCTCTCAGATCATCTCACCTATGGTTTCTTAACCCTTTTTGTGTGACCTGGGGCTCTTCAGCAGACCCCTTCTCAGAATAATGTTCTGAAATACAGAAAAATAATATATAAGATTGTAAAGGAAATCAATTAACCTGAAATAAAGTTAGCAATATTTAGAAAAAAAATCCCCAAGTTCATGTATTCAAGGTTAACAATCCATTCTATTCCCCAATAAATTGATCAAAGGATATGAAAAACATGTCAAAAGGACTGCAAACTGAAAAGGAAACTATGAATTTACTAAGTAACTAATAAAAAGAGAAATGCAAATGAAAATAACCCTGAAGTTTTACTTCACACCTAATAACTTGTTAAAAGTAACAAAAGATGGGAATGATCAAAATTAAAGGAATTCTAGGAAGATAGGTACATTAATGCATTGTTGGTGAACTGCAGATTAGTCCAATTATTTTGTAAAACAATTTTGAATTATGCAAATAAAATGACTAGAATGCCCAGAGCCTTTGACCCAGAAATTCCACTGCTTTCTATATAATCCAAGGAGGTCATTGATACAGAGAAAATTCTCATATCTTGCATTTCATTTGTTTATACATATTTATTTGCTTATTATCTTGGCCATTAAGTTGTGAGCTCCTCAGGACAGTGTCTTTTGATACTTTTTGTAACCCCAGAGATTAGTACAATGCCTGGCACATAGTAGGCACCTAATAAATGTTCATTGACTGACTGATTCATTAGACATCAACATTATTTATAGTAACACTTTTGGTAACAGAAAAGAACTAGAATCGAAATAGAAGGCCATTCATTGGGGAATGAGTGAACAAATGGTGGCATGTCAGCAGAAAGAAGAACCACCAAATTGATACTGAGTGAAGTAATCAAAGTCAAGAAAACAATATACACAATGACTTCAGCAATGTAAATAGAAAGAACATCCAACAACCACAATACAATGAAAGTGACTCTTATACAATTTAAAAGAATAAGCAGAGTCCCCCAAAAGGAGATGCGAGAAATACTTCCCACAGTCTTCCTCTTGTAGAGATGAGAGATGGGGGAAGAGGTATTGCATATATTTTCAGATTGTAATGTATTGACTCAGGTTTACTGATAATTTTTCTTCTTTTTCTTTAGAAACAAAGTTGTTATAAGGAATAGAGAAGAAAGTTTCAGCAATGGAAAACAAGAGGTATCAATATAATTTTTTTCAAAAAGAACCTAGTCTAGCTAAACCCACTCTTTTACTACAGTCTGTGACCTTTTGCAAACCTCAGTTTCTTCATCTATACAGTGAAGGAGGAGGGGATAATAAAACCTTTATTATTAAAATTTTGTTAATTCATAAATTTAACTAATATACATTCAATTCATAAATAATCATTAAATGCCTAACATGTACAAAGCATCTAATATGAGAGCCATGGGCCTTAATGACTGCAGAATTGGTCTTGAGGCTAAAAATACCTGAGATGAAGTCCAGTCTTTGACACATATTTATACCCCTCCCTTAAACTCTTAATACTCTTGGTCAATCTCTAAAACTGAATTTCAGAAAAGGTGATGGCAGATTTATACTGGCAGAGGGAGCTTTTTTTTTTTTTTTTTTTTTTTTTTTTAACCAGGCAATCCCCTATAGCAGTAAAATCATATTCAGCATGTAGTCACTTCTTGTTGTTGTTCAGTCATATCTGTGATTCCATTGGGGGTTTTCTTGGCAGAGATACTGGAGTGGTTTACCATTTTCTTCTCCAGCTCATTTTATAGATAAGGAGACTAAGGCAAACAGAATTAAGTGACTTGCCCAGGATTGCACAGCTAGTAAATTGCCAAGGCCAGATTTGAACTTAGAAAGATTCTTTTTGCCTCTAGTCCTGGCACTTTATCCACTGGGCTGCCTAGCTTCCAATCCAGTCACTCCTATATAAAGATAGAAATAAAATACACTCTGCCCTCAAGGAGTTTACATTCCTTATACTGAAATAAGTTCAAGATAATATGAAAAGGAGAGACTTTACAAGCTATGCAGACAGCCAGGGGAGTCAGGGAAGGCTTCATGGGAAAGGTGCCACCTAGGTTGAGCTCTGATGGAAGATGAGGATACCCAGGGAGGGCATTTCAGGAATGGGGCACAGTTAGTGATAGATCTGAGTTCAGGGAATGTCCATATTAGTGAGAACATAGAGCATGTGATGTGGAGTCCTAAGAGACAGCCCAAATGGGGCAGCTAGGTAATACAGAGGATAGAGCATCAGCCCTGAAGTCAGGAGGACCAGTGTTCAAATCTGACCTCAGACACTTAACACTTCCTAGCTGTGTGACCTTGGGCAAGTCTATTAACCTCAGGTGCTTCAGAAAAAAAAAAAAAAAAAGAAATGGCCCAGAAAAGATTAGGGATTGAGGAGATCTGGTTAGTGTCCTATTATCCCAATGTGGCTGCTATATTCTGTGTTAACAGATACTTAGGACTATGTCTACTGGAGGATCTTTCTACTCTACTATAATGAGATTTTGATGATCATTTCTGAAAATAATGATTTTATATTAAAAAATACCACAGGAGATCCTCAGAATTGCTTATCTGAACAAACCATGCTTGCCTTGGAGCAAATAGACAAAAAGTAAAACAAGAACTGGAGCCAGTAATTCACAATGATGATGACTTTTTTGAATCATCATTTGAGAAAGGAAAAATGATTAGAAACTGCATGGCATATGGGACATACCAGACTGTATCTTTAAGATTTATTCCTCATCCGGGGCAGCTAGGTGGCGCAGTGGATAGAGCACCAGCCCTGAAGTCAGGAGGATTTGAGTTCAAATTCGGTCTCAGACACTTTCTAACTGTATGACCCTGGGCAAGTCACTTAACCCCAATTGCCTCAGCAAAAAAAGAAAAAAAAATTTATTTCTCGTCCTTCTCTCCCATGGAAGTGAAGTTTCTTTATTAGCATGTGCTTAGAGGGATCTGTCTAGAAAAGTCCCCTGACTGAATGCAAGGGCCTGCCCAGTGCCAGACTTGCAGTCCAGAATATTCATCCTGAGTTCAGATATGGTCTCATACACATACTGTGTGATCCTGGGCAAGTCACTTAACCCTGTTTGTCTCAGTTTCCTTATCTGTTAAATCATCTGGAGAAGGAAATGACAAACAATTCCAGTATCTTTGCCAAGAACCCAAATGGGGTTTTGAAGAGTTGGATTTTTGTGGATTATTTTTATAGTTTGGCACTACAACTATGTGCCATGAAAATGAAGCAAGGATGTTGGCAGCTACAAGAAATGATCATGGCAAAATACAAGTCTACTGATAGAATAAAGGTGTATCATGCATATATTTGCATTCATATCTCACGTTTGCAAAATGCTGATATCATAATGAACAATATCTTTGAATATTTTCTTTACAGATCAAAACAGTTCAGAACCTGGGAATCAATCAGCCATAATGTAAAGAGAAAAGGAACTTTATTGATAACAATCCTGAGTCTTTAAATCTTTCAAATCTCAGATCTCTAGATGGTTATACATCTAAAGCAGTTTTTTTGTTTTTTTGTTTTTTTTTTGCTGAGGCAATTGGGGTTAAGTGACTTGTCCAGGATCACACAGCTAGGAAGTGTTAAGTGTCTGAGATCATATATGAATTCAGGTCCTCCTGACTTCAGGGCTGGTGCTCTATCCACTTTGCCACCTAACTGCCCCTAAAACAGTATTTTAAGGAAGAATAGTTGAACTATGTCATATGAACAAAAAAAGACACTGATAGAGAATTACTTAGTTTCATTTGTATAAGATCCTTTAAAATGAAGATTTACTTGCTCCATAATATTTTATGTGATAATTTAATTAAAACATTTCCAAATGTTCTAACTCACGGTTGATCAGAGAAATGCAAATTAAGACAACTCTGAGTTACCACTACACACCTCTCAGATTGGTTAAGATGATAGGAAAAAATAATGATGAATATTGGAGGGATATGGGAAAACTGGAACACTAATACATTGCTGGTGAAGTTATGAACTGATCCAACCATTCTGAAGAACAATATGGAATTATGCCCAAAGGGCTATCAAACTGTGCATATACTCTTTAAACCAGCAGTGCTTCTACTGGGCCTGTATCCCAAAGAGATCATAAAAAATAGAAAAGGACCCATATATGCAAAAATGTTTGTAGCAGCCTTTTTTGTAGTGGCCCATCAATTGGAGAATGGTTGAATAAGTTATGATATATGAATGTTATGGAACATTATTATTCTATAAGAAACAATCAGCAGGATGATTTCAGAAAGTCCTGGAGAGACTTACATGAACTGGTGCTGAGTGAAGTAAGTAGAACCAAGAGAACATGGTACACAGCAACAAGAAGATTATGCAATGATCAATTCTGATAGATGTGGCTTTTTTCAACAGTGAGGTGATTCAGGCTCGCTGGAATTAACTGGTGATGGAGAGAGCCATCTGCATCCAGAGAGAGGACTATGGGGACTGGGTGTGTATCACAACATAATATTTTCACCTTTTTTGTTGTTTGCTTGCTTTTTGTTTTCTTTCTCATTCCCCCCCCTTTTTTGATGTGATTTTTCTTGTGTAGCATGATACTTGTGGAAATATTTATAGAAGAATTGCACATGTTTAACATATATTGGATTACTTGTCATCTAATGGAGGAGGTGAGGGGGATGGACAAAAAAATAGGAAACCAAGGTTTTGCAAGGGTAAATGTTGAAAACTATGCATGTATTTTGAAAATAAAGAGCTAAAAAATAAAATAAAATTGACAGAGTTGTGAAAACAAAACAAAATATTTATTTCCAAAATCTTACAAAAAAAAGAATAAATAGGGAAGTGACAAAGTTGTATTGTTTATTTCTGTATCTCCACTTACTTTGAAGCTCTTCTATTTCTTGCTATTATTTTTTGGTCACTTCTTATGATGCAATTATATTCTATCTGCTCCTGTATCATGATTTGTTCTTCCCAAGTGTCTAGTCACAAGATGTATCAGTTGTTTCTAGTTTTTGCTGACAGAATTTTTGAAGGTATTATTTTAGTGGTGAGATAATGAATCAAAAGCTAGAAGCAGATTTATAGGTAGATTAGATACTTTCCAAGGTCCTTCCCAGATATAAATTCCTTGGTGTTAGATGACACACCCAAGGTCACAAAGCTAGTAAGCATTTCTTGCCACCTTCAATTGAGAAGCTTAACTCTAGTGATTAGAGGTGGGGCAACTGGTATACCTATAACTTCCCTAAAGTTATATAAGGACAAAATAAAAGCACTCCCTCTTCTGGCCTTAGTCTTTCCAAACGATTTCCTTTGTCATTACCATCCACCCTGCCAAAGAAAATTCCATATCCTAGAACATTAGAGCTGGAAGGGACCCTAGAAACCATCTAGTTTAACCCCTTAATTTTACATATGGGCAAACCAAGACCTAGAGAAAGTCAATGATCCACTCAATGTCATATAGTTAGTGGATGCCTGAGATAGAAGTCAAATAACAAGAGAGGGGGCAGCTAGATGGTGCAGTGGATAGAGCACCAGCCCTGAAGTCAGGAAGACCTGAGTTCAAGTCTGATCTCAGGCACTTAACACTTCCTAACTGTGTGACCATGGGCAAGTCACTTAACCCCAATTGCCTCAAAAAAAAAAAAATTAAAAAATAACAAGAGAAAGAAAAGGGACCTTCCCAGCTCCCAAACTCATGCCCATTCCTTTCTACCACACCTTATGAGAGTTCTGATACCCACCTTCCTCTGCTAAACCCGAAGCTCTCACCCCTCATCATTCAAGGCATAAAAGTTCAATGTGAGATAGAATCTGTCCTCTTTTAAGGATTTCAGTGATGAACAAACCACTGTTGTAACATCATCACTTGGCTTCCACCACCCCTCACCTACATTGACTGAATCCTTCCCTGTAAGCTGAATCCTTGAGCTTTAGGGCTGCATCTCAGAGCTACTAGTGAATGACAATATTAGGAAAGGATTAAAGACTTGAAATAGGAAAAAAAAAAAAAAAAAAAAAAACAAAACTGAAGCCTCAGGAAATGAACAGGGGATCAGGAGCCTGAAACTTGGACCTAGGAAGACTTGAGAGGTTCCTCAGCCTAGGGGCAGGAGGCTTGATGGCCCTTGAGTGTTAGGATTGAGGAAGCCGAGAAGTTTGTGCCTAGTGCCAATGCCTTTGTTTGCTTCCTCTGTTACCTCTGCCCTCAGCAGCCAGACCTGATGGGCTGACTCCCACATTTCTGCGCTTGACATCAAGCTCATCCTCTTGGTGGCTTAGTGCCTCCATGCCAGTGTCCATAGTCCCCCTTCTCCCTCCCCCTTTTAGGGTTCTACTAGACTCCCAGTAGTATGACCTGGGTGCACCTGTTCTCAAGTGTAAACACCTAAAAAAGGCTTGAGGACTGGGGAGGAGGGAGGTGGGCCTGAAACTCCTTACCCACAACTGAATGAGTCACAGTCTCAGTCAGCTGGCCAGCTGCTGTGGGACAGGCACTTGGACAGGGGGGCCCCCCTGAGTCCTGGGGTGGAGCTGAGAGGGGAGAGGAAGATTAAGGAGGGCACAAACCAGAGATCCTTAGGGAAAGAAATGAAAGACTTTCTCCCATATGCCCTCTGGGGCAAATTTTAGGCTCTGAGCTATTACAAGTAGGAAACTTTAGAAATCATCCTAATTTCACAATCATAATTTTGAAGCTACTGAGCCCTCCCAAAGTTAAGTAGCATAGGATCATATAGCCAGCAACATGGTTTAGTGGATAGAGTGTAGGAATATAGTAAAGGGATTTGGGGTTTAAATATGTTCTCTGACACTGATATAGGACTAGGAGACATACCTCTGAATCTCAGATTCCTCATCTGTAAAATCAAGATAATCATACCTACAATACTTATGCTAGGTATCTTAGTGCATAGACCCCTGAGCCTAGAGTCAGGAATGAGTTCAAATCCAACCTCAGAAACTTACTACTTGTGTGATGCTGGACAAATCACAACCCATTTGCCTCAGTTTCCTCATCTATAAAATAGGGATGATAATAATAGCATTCTCAAGGTGGTTGTGAGAATCAAATGAGATAATAATTGTAAAGTACTTAGTATAGTACCTGGCACAGAGTAAGCACTGTAGAAATGTCCACTATCATTATTATTACCTTATGTTTACAGTGAGGTTCAAATGAGGAAATATGTCAGATGTTTTTTTAAAATATTGTATAAATATCTGCTATTATAATAGTGGGGCGAGAACAAAAATTCCAATTATCTGATTTGTAATCTGATCATCAATCTAGAACTAAAAAGGACCCAACAGGCCACCTGTGTCCAGCTCCCTAGTCTTACAAATGAGGAAACTGAGTCTGAAGAGGTAAAATGGCATATATACCCATGGTCACAGAATTATCTAGGGTCTAAGTCTAAAGTTCTGTCCACTAGATCCCATGGGCCCAGCACTTCCCAGGAAAAGACTCCAAAAAAGGGCTTAATACCAAAAGAGGCTTCAGTGGGAGGTGTTTTCAAAGCCTTTCCCTCTCTAGGGAAAGGCCAGAAACTGACAATACTCTGCTCCATTTCATTTAGTCCAGCACCTTTTGACATCACATAGGATATCACCAATCCCCTAGAAACTCAGTCTTCTGACATCATGAGACTGGCTTAATTTCATAGGTAAGAGGCTGACCCACCCTCCTGGGTAATTTGATTCCTGCAGCAATACAGGAAGATGACAACTCTCAGTATTTTCAATATTTCAAAAGAGTTATGACTTCACTGGTGTTAACACCCCTTCCACAACACAGGTCACACCCCCTCCACACCTAACTGACTCTTCTCCTGCTGTGGTCAGTTTTTCAAGAGATTCACTACTTCAATTCAATCCAACAAATTTAGGTCTCTGTGCTAGGCTTAGGGATATAGCAGCAGCAAACAGAAATTACCCTAAGAAGCTCATGGGCTTCCAGTGACATACATTCAGGTAGTGCTTAAGCTATATTTGGAAGACAAATTCTAAAGGAGAATCCAACATGGGGAGAGGAGCAGAAGGAATTCCAAGCTCCAGGACACACTTGAGGCTGATTTTTTTGTTGATAAGCACCCTGTCCATCAATGATTCAATCCTCAGGGATTTTCTTAGCTTGGCAACATCTGTCAGGGCTTGTAGTTCCCATGGCCTTTCAGAACCAGGATCATCTCTTGGGGTTATCTGGGAATCAGCTAAAAACTTCTGTAGAGAACATTGTTTCCACCACCAAGGAATTAAACTTCTTCCAAAACCAAAATCTGTGCTCACTGGAGTACTAGAATGATTGAGTCTTTTCTCTACTCAGATGTGATCAGTGTCTTAGTTCACACCTTTATCACTCTCACCTGGACAAGTTATCTTAATCATCCTCCCTGTCTCTCTCTCTCTCTCCTGATATTTGACATTCTTGACACAGCTGTTAAAATGATTTTTTCCTTGATTTTCTCCAGCTCAGTCACCTCTTCAGGTTCCCTATTACCCCTAGAATCAAGTAAAAACTCATTTAAGGTTCTTTACAACCTGGCTCCAACTTTATTCTACACTACTGCCCTTCATACAGGCTATGATCCAATACTTTTCCAAGTCAGTCAAGTTAGCTGTCCTGCTGTTCATGGTCCTCCATCTCCTAGCCTTGACACAGGCTGGCTTTCCCCCATGCATGCAAAGGCACTTTCTTCATGACCCACTTCTGTCTCACTGGCTACATGAGGACCTTGCTGCTAGTTTCTCAAAGCACTTAACATGCTTTTACATGGACGAATTGACTCCTCTGACAGAATGTAACCTTGGAGAACAAGGCTCTCTAATTTTGGTACCTGGCAAATAGGATAGAGAAAGGAACTTCTGATTTTACCTAGATAGGAAACTTATTTTATCAATGTAGGTCAGACTTTCTTCTGAAATTTAGGCTCAGATAATTTGCCAAAAGCACTAAGAGATTCAGAGACTTAATCAGGGTTACACAGCTCTCAGGTTTTTTGGCTTTGAGGCCAACTCTATTTGCCATGATCTACACATAGTAGAAATTTGATTTGCTAGGATGCATCATCTGAACATAGTTGACATTTAATTTGCTAGGATGCATTACTTAGAACATAGTAGGCATTTAAGAGATGCTTGATTAACTGATTATTTCTCTAGCATAGAAAAGGGTTAGTAATACAGCTCATAGAGGCAAGTTATCTCCATTCAAGTCCTTTCTTCCTCACCACTCAAATCTGTCAATAATAATTCTGTGCATTTGTTTCATTTAAGTCTCACAACAGTGTGTTGAAGATCACCCATTTTGCAGGTGAGAACTCTGAGGTTAATTGACAAAAGTCCCCCTGTTAGGGAGCTTATGCATTTACCCAGGTCTTCTGATGTGTATGGACAGCTAGGTAGCAGTGGATAGTGTCTGACCTGGAGTCAGGAACACTCATCTTTACAAGTTCAAATATGGGTTTGGATACTTACTAGCTGTGTGACCCTGGGTAATTCACTTAACCCTGTTTACCTTAGTTTCCTCATCTGTAAAAGGAATTGGAGAAGGAAATGGCAAATCACTCCAATCTCTTTGCCAATAAAACCCCAAGAGTTGGATATGTCTGAAACTACCAAAAAAAAAAAAACAAATAAACCCCCAAATCAATAACTTTATAGTTCTTTAAAACCTGCAAAGCACTTTACAAATATTACCTCCTGTGATCCTCACAATAACCCTGAGAAGTGTTATTGTTATTCCTATTTTTCAAGTAAGGAAACTGAAGATGAAGGTAGTTTAGTGACTTGCCCAGAGTCACACAGCTAGTCAATGTCAGAGACAAGATTTAAACTCAGGTCTTCTGTCTTCAAACCCAATGTTCTGTCTTCTACATCACTTACCCAAGATGCCTCATGTCCAGTGAGGATAATGGCTATAGTGTAACCCATACTTTGATTAAACCCCAGAAGCCAGCAGAGCTCTCTGTACATAATAGCCACTTAACAAATATTTATTAAGCTGAATTTATTAACCTCACCCTCCAGACATCCCAGGGTTGGGAAGAGTAGGAAAAAAAAATTGAAAAAAAAATCTTTTGCATGCTGGAGTCTCTTATTAATGAAATCTTCCCAAACTATCCCCACTCATACTGATTTCTCCATCTCTTAAAGTCCTGTAGCATTTTAACGCTTCACTGTATGCAAGCTTCTTTTTTTTTTTTTTTTCATTTCTTCACATGAATCTCTTACTAAAGACACACTATTCAATTAAATACTAGTTTGGTTGCTTTGAGATCTTTGGAATAAAAACCCCAAATTAATTAATACCAGGGATCATCTGTTCAGGAACACTTTCCTATTCAAACAATTCAGCTGAGTCATGACTTTCCTTTGACTATGAATAAGCAAGGGGGTTCCCTTCAAGAGGCAAGAGCTTTCTAGAATCTGGTACCCATAGCCAGGGCCAGAAGTAAATGTCTGAGAAATGTGTAAACAATATAGATACTCACTAATGTCTGCTGAATAAGCGAATGAGAAATCAAGTTTGGGACCCAAACTAGAAGCTCACCATAATGCAATTCATCTCAGCCCAAGTACTGAGGAAACAATATAAAGTAGTAGGAAGCAGGACACCTAGGTTTGAGTACTGGCTATACTTCTAATTGTATTACTAGCTAGCCATGTTAATGTGAACAGGTCAGTGTATATCTCCAGCCTCAGTTTCTTCATCTGTAAAATCAAAGAGTTGTATTTTATGAATAAGTCCTTTGGGATTCTTAACAGCCTAAGATATCACGATTCCCCTTAAATATACAAAGAGAAAATACCTGCTCCAGGCTTTCCTTTTGCCAACCTTGAATCCCTGGGCATAATGTATCTTCTTTTCTCTTCTATACCCTAAATCCCATTTAAGGGAAGCCCAGATGGAAGGAATTCAGGTGGGACATGAGGAGCCCTGGAAAGGAGTGTGTACCTGCTCGAGTTAATTGTTAAATTTTCAATTTGACCATTTTCATGCTACAAATGAGGATTTGATTTATGGTTTTGTTGATTGTCCAGACTTAAGAAAGTGATGGGGAAAATAATAATATTAAGTTTAAAAGCCTGTTGGGGATTTTTTTTTCCTTCGAAGACTTAGTTGTTAAACATTTACCTGTACTCTCCTGATCTCAAGTGTCTGGTCTAAGACATTTAAAATCTCTAAGATATATTCCTTTTCTAGATCTGTGTTCTTATTATTCACCCTTTAAAAATCCTCCTCTACCATCTTTTCCTCCCCTTAACCTTCAAAAGCTTTCTAAGCAATGGTGGAATTGGCTTTTCTTCCTTGCTCCTTCCCTCCTTCCTTCCCTTCTTTCCCTACTTCCCCCCTCCCTTCCTTCTTCCCTCCTTCCCTCCCTTCCTTTCTTCCTTCCTTCATTCCTTTCTTCCTTTCTTCTTTCCTTCCTTCTTTTGTTCCTTCCTTTCTTTTTTCCTTCTTTCCTTTCTTTCTTCTGGAGTTATTTGGGGTTAAGTGACTTGCCCAAGATCACACAATGTCTAAAATTAGGAATTGATTTCTCAAAGCTCATACGCATCTTTTTCTTAGTTCACCAAAAGAATGAAAAATCACTTTGTTGTTAGAATAAGGCCCCTCGAATCAGCATCAACATTCATATTTCTCACACTTGGAAAGCCTTTCTGATTGGAGGTGAAGAGGTGTCCAACAAGTAAAATATTGACACAATACCATTTAGTGTAAAGAGCATTGGATTTAGAGGTAGTAAATAGAACTGTGGGCCTATATTCAGAAAGACTCCTCTTCCTATACTCAAATCCAGCCTCAGATACTTCCTAGCTATAAGACCCTAGGTAAATCCCTTCAGTCTGTTTGCCTCCGTTTCCTCATCTGCAAAATGAGCTGGAGAAGGAAATGCCAAAGCACCCCAATATCTCTGCTAAGAAAACCCCAGAGGGGGTTACAGAAGAAGAGTTGGACATGACAAATGACTGAACATGGGACTTACTCTCTGCCTCAATTTCCTCAATTGTGAAGTGGGGATAACAAAACCTCTCTCCCAGGGTTTTTGTAAGGATCAAATGAGAGAATATTTTTAAAGTTCTTGACACATAGTAGGCATTTAATAAATGCTTGTTCCCTTTAGATTGAAATCCAGGTTCTGTTGCTTATTACCCATGTGATCCATGACAAATTATTTAATGTCACTGAACTTCAGTTTCATTCTCTAAAAATAATAGGAAGAGGGGCAGCTAGGTGGTGCAGTAGGTAGAGCACCAGCTCTGAAGTCAGGAGGACCTGAGTTCAAATTTGATCTCAGACACTTAACACTTCCGAGCTGTGTGACCCTGGGCAAGTCACTTAACCTCAATTGCCTCAGCAAAAAGCAAAATAAAAATAAATAAAATAAAAATAATAGGAAGTAAAAAATAAATAAATAAATAAATAGAGGGTTGATAATAGGGTCTCTCCTAAATCTAAGAAGTGTTATAAATATATACTCCTTCTGTTCATCTCATTTTCTGTTTATTGTTACCTTTCTCTTTCAGCCTCTCTTATGCAGTCTACTACTTGTACATTCTTATTAGGAAGCCTGGTTCAGGAGGATGATGGATTTGGAGGGAGAGGAGCCCAGGTTGAAGCCTGAGCTCTACTACTTGCCATCTGTGTGGCTTTGGGTTTCTCTGGGTACATCTCATCTATATAATGGAACTTACCTATTGCTTGTAGATATTATTCCTTATATATATGTATGTGAATTTATGTGTATATATATATACCCATTATATATATATATGTACTTGTAAATGTTTAAGTAATATGTTTATATATTAATATATATATGTATATATATAGGCATATATATAATGGGTATTTTAGATATATATAATAGGTATATTACTTCTATATCCTACCTATAAACTTACTTATTATCTCTAAATTTACAAGTCTTGGCTTCTATTTCTGTTTTTTGCCTTTTCCTCTAGCTGCTTTATTCATTCTCTTATTGCCTGCCCCACCTATAAAGGGGCTATCTTGCATGAACTTTATGAGCAACCTCTGTGTTCCTGTGAATTATCCTGATTTTTGAGGTGAAGGATTCCAACCCTCTCTTGCATTTCTTTTTTTCGTTGGGGGAAAGGGGGAAAGGGAGTAAGATAACAAATAATTGCACTATAACATGAGCTAAGTCCTAAAAATGAGTCATGAATACTAGAGGCCTCTTGACAGGCTGAGAGTCAGCCTCAGCTTAGAAAGTAGTTCAATTAATCACACCAAAGTGATGGTCTGAGTAATCTCAAAAGAGGCTTGGGAATATTCTGTACAAGAATATACAAGACCTAGATAAGAAAGAATGGTGGATTTGTCCAATGGGGTCTAAAGAGAATAGCTTACAAATTCTGAGGATCACCTGGACTAAGAATAGGCTAAATTATTAAATTAGCACTGCTAATTCTGTAGCTTGTTACCCAAGGTACTTTTATTTCTGTCTCTTAGAATCTGAGGCTCCTTTCAAAGCTCAGCTCAAACTTCACTTCTTCCTTCAGAAAGCTTTTCCTGACAGCATCCTGTTAGCTAGTAGCATTTCTCCCACTTACTCCCACCCATTACCTTAGATTTACTTGGGATATATTTCGTAGATATGTATATGTGTATATATGTTATTCCCTTTATAGAATATAAACTCCTGAAGTATATAACACTGTAGCATTTTTGTTTATGCATCTTTAGCACCTAGCACAGTATCTGACACCTAGTAGCAACAGCAGCAATAATCGTGTTTGCTGTGCTAGTAGTGTGGTAATAGTTGTAGTGGATAGTAGAAGTAGTTGCTGTGCTAATAGTTGTAGTAGCCATTGCTCTACAAGCAATAGTTGCTGTAGTAGTTACAGTAGCCATTGCTATATAAGTACTAATTGTTGCAGTAGTGGTTGCTATATTAATAATAGTTTTTTGTAGTACTAGTCGCTGTACAAGTATACTTGTTATATTAGTAGTTGTTATACAAGTAGTAGTTGTTATAGTAGCAGCTGCTGTACATTTATAGTTGTGGTAGTCATTGCTGCATAAGTAGAAGTAGTTGTTGCTATGTTAGTAGTTGAAATAGTAGTTGCTGTTCTAATGGCTGTTATAGAAGTAGTTGCTGTGCTAGTAGATGTAATAATTGTTATGCTAGTAGTTGTAATAGTAGTTGCTGTTCTAGCATAGTTGTAGTCATTGCTGTACAAGTAGTAGTTATCTGTAGTAGTTGCTGTGTTAGCAGTAATAGTAGCTATTGTATTAGTTGTTGCTTTACAAGTAGTAGTTGTGGTATAGTCGTTGATATACAAGTAGTAGTTGTTGCAATAGCCATTGCTGTCCAAGTAGTTGTTGTAATAATAGTAGTTGCTGTGTTGGTAGTAGCTATTATAGTAGTAGTAGTTGTGCTAGTAGTAGCAGTTGTTATAGTAACATTTATGTAGTGCTTAAAGTTTTTAAAGTGCTTAAACAGATACTCATAAAACATATTGAATATATAGCAACATAACAGGGTACCTAGATGCCCCGAAGCACTTAAGCACAGTGCATAGAGTGCTTGGTTTAGAACTAGGAAGACATCTTCATGAGTTCAAATCTGGTCTCAGGCATTTACTAGCTATATGATCTTGGGCAAATCTCTTTATTCTATTCACCTCGGTTTCTTCATCTGTAAAATGATCTAAAGAAGGAAATGGCAAAGCACTCCAGTATCTTGAAAAAGAGATAGACACAATTGGATTGACTGAACAACAATAATGTATAACATATCTGATAAGATAGTGAATATTTAATAAGTGTTTATTAATTGAAAACCCACTCTTGTGGTTTGGAATGGGGGTGGGAGATATAGGAATAGAGGGAAAATAGGGAGCAATGATTTCTGTCACCTTAGCCAGTTAACATGGCAGCCAACAAACATTCATTGAGCACTTACTATGAGCCAGATACTGAAAATAACCTTCAAGCATTTATATAGCATTTCTATGGTTTACAAAGCAGTGTGTGTGTGTGGGGGGGGGGATATCTTACTTCTTATTTGATCCTTAATTACAACCCCTGGAGGTAGGTGCTATTAAAATTCCTATTTTACAGATGAGGAAACTAAGACACAAAGCATTTAAATGAGTTGCCTAAATTTGTATGGCTAGTAAGTGTCTGAGGCAGGATTTGAAATCAAGTCTATTCTGATTCTGAAACCTAGAGCTCTGTCTACTTTGCCACCTATTTGTACTATTTTTGTTTCAATCTCTTTTGGGAGAGAATTGAGCTTTGGGGTAAGAGCAATTAGTGATGATGGCAATGGAAGGGAGAAAAAGGATCCCTGAAAACAGGAAGCCTAGCAAACCCAGATGGCAAGGTACTTTGAGATGAAACATTGGTCATTGTAAATTGAAAAAGCAGTCAAAGGCAAAAGCCCTGGGACTAGACATGGATTTAATCTAATAAGTGACAGAAAGCAAAGGTAGTTCATTGAATGGGGAAGGGTGGGGCTCAATCTTTCGAAATGTATTTATTTAGTTTTCAGATTCCCTCTGAGGAAGTCATTTGACCTGAGTTTGAATCCCATTGCATTTGTGTTAAAGTTCTCAATCTCAGTTTCCTTATCTGTAAAATGGGAATGACAACACTGATTTCAAAGGGCTGGTGTTAGAATCAAATGAGACATCACATGTAAAGGACTTTGGAAATCTTAAAGTGTTTTTTTATAAGTGTTAGTTTTTATTATCATTAATTATTAGTCTTACCATCTATCCATCTCACTATTTGCCCTCACAATCATTCTTATTCTTATCCTGTCCTGTTTCTGGGCTTTTCTGTCATACTATCCCTTCCTCTTGAGTGAATTGCTTTGGTTCCTCTCTTTCTCTCTGTGTGTGTATGTCTCTCTCTGTGTGTAGCTCTGTCTGTTATCTCGGTCTCTTTTTTTTTTCTCTCTCTCTTTCCCCCATCTCTCTCTGTCTCTGCCTGCCTATCTGTCTCTGTCTTCTTTTTGTCTTTATCTCTTTCTCTCCATCTCTCTTACTGTCTCTTTCTGTTTGTCTATCTGTCTCTGCCTGTCTCTCTGTCTCTGTCTCTCCATTTCTCTCTGTCTCTGCCTGCCTGAGACCAACTTATCTTTCTCTTCTGTTCTCTCTCTCTCTCTCTCTCTCTCTCTCTCTCTGTCCATCTCTTTGTCTCTCTCTATTTCTGTCTGTATGTGTCTCTCTTTGCTTGTCTGTATATTTGCTTCTTTCTATTTCTATCTTTGCCTGTCTGACTGTCTCCATCTCTATCTATCTATCTCTCTGTGTGTATCTCTTTCTCTCCACCTGTCTGTATATCTGTCTCTCTCCATCTGTCTGCCTGTCTGTCTCCATCTTTCTCTCCTCTCTGAGTCTGTCTGACTCCATCTCTCTGTGTGTCTGTCTCTCTGGGTGTCTTTCCCTGCTGTCTGTCTCTCTCCATCTCTCTGTCTGTCTCCCCTCTTACTCTGTTTCTAGGCTTTGGGTTTTTCTTTCTTTCCATGAATCAACTATTCTCTCCTACTAGGGTTGGTCTGAGCAGGTTTCCTTATCTCTCCTCTAAAGATTGGTCTATACCTGCAGGTCAAAAAGAGAAAGGAGAAGCTGGGGACAGCCTTTGCTTCTACAGACCCAGCTCCTCTCTTTGTCAAACCTCACTGGCCTGGGGCCAAGCACTGCCTCCATTTTTATATCCCCATGTCCCTCCAGCCCCAGACCTCCCCCAGCCCTAGCAGGGTCTGGCTAGGCTCAGTTACCAGTCCAGCCAGCCTTAACCAGCACAGGCAGGATGGGATTGGGAACATCTCCAGCAGCCCCCCACAGCTGCCCCCCCCAAGCCCTGCCCAGTCTCAGTTTCAGTCTTCTCAAGGCAGGACTGAGATTCTGGGCAGGGGCTGCCAAAATCAACACAGCAAGTCTCTGTGGGCAGGGAACAGGTTTGCCACCTGCAGGCCTAGTTTCCAGCCCCACATGCCTTGGTCTCTACTTTTCTTGGGGTCAGCTGGAGTTTCTTTCTCTTCAGTCCCCCAAAGTTCCTTTCTCTATCTCCTTCCTGCCATGTGGTAGATGATCATTCCACCTGGAGCCCTACCATTCTTCGTTCTCTCTCCATATATATCCAGAATACCGTCCAGATGGGCCTTAGCTTGTTCCCAGGGACAAAATAAGGTCCAAATCTGACCACCACCACCCCCACCTCTCCCACCCCACCCTCTCCATTTCTGGATATGGTCCCAGATTCCTTCAGGGCTAAATCCCAAATTGTCTATCTTATGGCTGACAGAATGTGCTCATTGAAAGATGAAACAGACAAATATGGGTTAAACTATGGCCCCCAGATCAGGGAAATCTTGTATTTCTAAAAGAGACAAAAATGTGCAGTGAGCCATCAGAAAGCCCGGATTTGACTAGCAAACATGTTGGCGTGGGGTGGAGGAAAATCGTTCCCACTAGAGCACATTATCTCCACCTTTGCTTTTACAAGGGACAGGGTAGTGGCCCCACTCCATCAGCTTGATTTGCTTTGCAAAATCATTTGCAAAATGTGAGGTTACCTTCCCCCCCAACCCTCCTCACCTCCCCCTATCTAGTGATGGTGGCAGTGGGCTCTCCAGAACTTAATTCTAGGGTGTGACTAATGTGCTCTGAGTAAAATGGAAAAATGTTCAGGGGGTAACCTTGAGTCTCCCCTCCCCCATATAACACATGATGACATTCTTTCAAAAAAATCTTTATTTAATTTTATTTTTATTAAAGCTTTTTAATTTTCAAAACATATGCATGAATGATTTTTCAACATTAACCCTTGCAAAATCTTGAGTTCCAAATTTCCACCCCTTTATCCCAACTCCTCCCCTAGATGGCAAGTAATCCAATATATGTCATATATTGACCTTCTTTTTTAAAAGTACTACTCACATGAAAAATAACTTTTTTTCTAACATTAAAAATTAGTGTATTTAAACATAGCATTTTCACTTCTTTTGTTGTTTGCTTGAATTTTATTTTCTTTCCCATTTTTTCCCTTTTTGATCCGATTTTTCTTGTGCAGCAAGTTAATTGTATAAATATGTATGCCTATATTGGATTTACATATTTTTTTACCATGTTTAACATATATTGGATTACTTGTCATCCAGGGGAGGGGATGGAGGGAATGGGGAGTGATCAGAACACAAAGCTTTGCAAGGGTCATTGTGGAAAAATTATCCATGCATATGTTTTGAAAATAAAAAGCTTCATTAAAAAAATGAAAAAAAAATGAGTGTATTTATAATGTCATGATAAAGCAGTTGTCATTGCACCCCACCTATGAGTGGCTGCCTACTTTGTCTTTCCCTAGGGTGTCCTCTGGTCTGGATCAATGGATCTTCTACAAATCCCCCCTTCTTCTTTGCTCACACCTCCAAATATTTTCTGAAATGTCCCCTTCCCAAGTAAATGAATATCCTGAGCAGCTACATGAATCTGCTTTTTTAAACTTGTTCATTTTTATAACTGCATTTTAATGTAGTTCATTTACTGTTAGGATAACATGTTTTTAATATGTTCAATTTGATAATTATTTAAATATAATTGGATTTGGCTTTTGGAGGAGTTTGAGGGGTTTTGTTGTTGTTGTTGTTGTTTTTTTCAATTATAGTTATATTTTTTTATGTACTTAAAATCATTAATCTGAGAAGGGATCCAGAAGGTTAACTAGACTCTTGCAGGGTCCATGACAAGAACAGTTTAAGAACCTTTGCCTCCACCTTGAATTCATCCCAGAACCATCCTGTTTTAGAGTAGCTGGGTTGTCTAGGCAATAATCTGGAAGTGACTTTACAGTTCCCATGGGCACAGATGGGCAGCTTGAGCTATGGATGACTGGACAGAAGGTGAGGTGGGGCCCAAGCCTGATACCCTGATACTCCCAAAAGCTGAGGTAAGATGGCTGGGGGCCGGCCCCTCCTCTGTGGTCCTTTTCATAGCCAACTGCCAGACCCACCCCACCCCCATTAGCTTTGGGCGTGCCCCTCGGGCAATATGATGTCATTAGTGCCCTTTGCCCACCGGAGGCAGGCTTGGAGAGAGCCATGCAGCTGCCTCACCCAGCATCACCCTGCCCCCCCCATCCTAGGGCGGGGTTCTCCTCCTCCCCCTGCTCCTGTGACGACTGGACTCAGGTCCCAAGGCTGTACAAAGAGTCCTTTGTCTGGACTGGAAACGATTGTTCTTCCCTTTATGGAAACATGGGCTGTGTCTGTATAATGGAGCTTTCAAAGGCACAGATCAAAGGGCACCAGAGCCCCTGGTGCTCTGGCTAAGAATTATGAAGCCACCCATAAGGAACACCCTGACACCCTGTCATCAGGCCCCTAATCCTCAGGCTCTAAAAGCTAATCTATTCCTACCAACAACACCCCTTTCTCAGTGGGGGGCAGGGCCCCTAAAGAACCATGGGACCCAGAAGCCGTGGGGGACCTGGACAAGGGTGGGGAGTCTCACCTTCTTGGCACCCAGGGATGGTAATTGGAGCCCCTGCCAGTTCGGAGAAGGGTGTGAACGTGCCAAGAGGCAGCACTGCTGAAAAGGGGTGGCAGCTGATTTGGCCCAGTGCCATCATCATCTTCACCCCTCCCAGCTGCCTCATGTACATCCCCCAACCAGTGCCCACTCAGAACTGAGAGACTTCCTCCCTGGCATTGTGATACAACCCACCCTGTTCTGCAAAGCAAAAGAAGAAAAGGGGGGCTCCCAATTCTGTGGGTATCCCCACCTTCTGCTGGCTTTATAACTCCAAAAGAGACTTTCAAGAATCTTCTGCCTGTTTTCCTCTTCATTTTCTCCCAAGGTTTTCTAGATATATATTATAATGAGAAAAATAAAACCAGACAGATAATAATGAGGTCCAATGGAAAGGGACAACATATAGTTCTGCCCAGGAGTCCATGAGGTCCGGCCTCTTCTCTGAAAGCAGTGACTCAGGCCAGCCTCAGTCTTTTTATCTCCTCCCATTCTACTGACTCCCTTAACATATTTACACACAAATTATTAAAGCTTTTTATTTTCAAAACATATTCATGGATAATTTTTCAACACTGACCCTTGCAAAACCTTGGGTTCCAAATTTTCCCTCCCTTCCCTCCACCCCTTCCCCTAGATGGCAAGTAATCCAATATATGTTAAACATTTTACACCCAAATTAAAAAAAAAAAAAAATTACAAGCACTAAGATCCACAGTTCCCAATCTCATTTAATCCTGCAGGGCAGGCTACAGGCCTGAGCTCAAAGGCACCTCCTCCCAGTCATGGCCCTCCCTCCACAACTGGGGTAAGAATTTTGCATGAGACATTCAGTCCCTGCCCAGAGGGAGCTTACAATCAATCCAGAGGGGAGTTGGAAGAGATATACATGGATCTGATATGAATTAACACGCTGGTTGAATAGAATACACACAGAGATTAAATCAGGTACATGAATAACATAAATACAGATGAACAGAAGTGCCTACAATTGGGAGAGTGAGGACTGGCTGATCTCAATTTACCAGCCATAGTGATGAGCAGCAAAATAAAGGTAAATTTTTGTTGATTGCTTGACTAATCAGGGAGCCTAGATTTTAAGAAAAGGATAGTGCAAGTCAAGACATCACCCTAGATGTTCTTGGTCCTTGTAGAAAAGAAAGAACCCAAATGACCCACAAACAGTGGGGAAATTGTAGAATTTAGAGAGCCAGGAGCTATATTCAAATTCTGTCCCTGCTGCTATCATTTTTGAGCAAGTGACCTCACATCGAGCCTCAGTTTCCTCATCTGCAAAATGAGAGGGTCAAGGTGGCTGGTGTCTTAGGTCCCCCCTGCTCTATCATTCTAGGATTCTCTAAATGCTGCAATCGATGAGTTAGCTTCACTGATTAGTTAGTCTGGGCAGAGAATGGGATTGAGGAGAGGAAGAGAGGTTTCTGGGGATGTGAAGTTTAGGAAATGTGAGGGGAATTAGGATAGGAAAGGGCTTGTTACTGGAAAACTCCCACTCTGGGCTGTTTGGTTTGGCCCTATAGAGTGGGAGTGGAGTGAAGGGCCATCAACTTTTGTGCAGAAATATTCCCAGATAGAATAGGGGATTGAGAAGAAGAAAAAATTGGATTGCTGGGAGCTCCTCCGTGGGTATCCAAAAGCCTACTGGCCTTGAACTGAAAAGGAAATAGATGTACAGAGCCTAGATTTGGACCATAGGACAGCAGGGTGTGGCAGTCTGAGGGCTCCTGGTTGAAATTGGGAGCTACAATTCTCAGATACTAAAGATTGGAAAAAGCAACCTCAGTGAAGCAGGCAGAAGCTAGATAAAAAGAGGTATTCCAGGTTAATAGAAGGAATCCAGGTATCCAAGGATGGATTTCTCCTCTGTCTGATTAGGGAAGGGAATAGATGGAAATGGGAAAAACCTAGGGGCTTAGTTAAGTCCCCTTCATCCCCTTCCTTATCTTTAGATTTACTGGGCTACCCTTATCGCTCTGGACTTCAAACAGCTGCTTCTTATCACTGGCCTGACCCAGCCCAGCCCAGTCAGTTATCAGGTTCTGAATAACAGCTTTCATGGCTTGGGTGGCCAGTGCCAGGAAGGAGGGGACACTCAGGGCAACTAGGGACTGTGTCCAAGTCTTGTGCCCCTCCCAACTCTGTGTGGGAAAGGCCTGAGGCTGAGTTGATGCTGTGTGGGAAGACCACCCAATGAAGCCAGACTGAGTTGACAAATGAGCTCAGGGAAAGACAGTATGGGATGGTGGTTAGAGTCTCATTTGTGGGGTTAGGAAGTCCTGGAATCAAAACTCATTTCCAGCCCCTACCATTTAAGTGACTATGGACACCCAGCCTCCGTTTCCTCATCTGTAAAAGATCCTAGTGACCTCGGCTAGAAGGAACTCTGAAAGCCATCTAGTCCCACATCTTTGGTTTACAGATGAGAAACGGAGGCTTTGTGCGTGCAGTCACACAATTAATAATGACTACTGGTATCAGACATCAGAGAAAAGATTTGAACCCTAATTCACAAGTAAGGACTGTTTTCATTTCTTTGTTTGCAATACCTATCACACAATTATTGTGAGCCTCAAAGCCCTGTGTAAACTCAAAAGTGTTTTTGACCTAGCAGCTGCTCACACTAGATCATCTCTTCACTAGAATTTCCTGGATGAGAGACCCCAATTTGAATCTAAACCCTGCTACTTGCCTCTGTGTGATGAGACTTCCCTGGCCTATTTCCTCATCTGTAAAATATATAGTTTCTTGGGTCCCTTCTGTCCTCCATGCTTGAAATGCTGCTCTCCTCATCTTTGCCTGTTGGGGTCCCTAGCATCTTTCAAGGTTCCTTTGAACTTTTGAGACACCTTTTAAAACAGTTCTTTCCTGATCTCCCCTGTTGTTAGCATCCTCTCAATACACTTTATATATATATATATATATATGTTCTATAAAATAGCTAGGTAGTACAATGGATATAGTACAAGACCTGGACTCAGGAAGATTCATCTCTCTGAGTTCAAATAGGAAGACAGACATTTACTAGTTGTATGACCCTAGGTAAGTCACTTTACCCCATCTGTCTCAGTTTCCTCATCTATAAAATGAGCATGGGAAGAAAATGTCAAACCACTCCAGTATCTCTGCCAAGAAAACTCAAAATGAGGTCACAAAGAAATATTTGTGATATGTAAATATTTATACTGAAAATTTAACAACCAGCTCTCTTCTGACCTGGTAGCAACTGACTCTGCTTCAGCTTTAAATCATATGAAATCTCTGTGATATATCTACTGAATTGGAGCCTAGATTTGAACCTGATAACTTCAAGAAAGACATTTAACCTATTTGTCTTCCCTTTCCTCACTTGTAAAATAAGGGAATTATATTAAATGATCTCCAAAGTCTCCAGTAATTCTAAATCCAATGGCAGTTTCTCAAGGAGATCTTTCTAATCACTAGAGGACTGCATTTAGTTCCTACTAGGAAGAAGTGTTTGGGATCCCAATTCAATTCAACAAGCATGCATTAGGCACCAACTGTGTACTAGGGGCTAAGATAATAACAGTGAACATTGCAATCCCATGGATGTTAGCCATCTAGCTACACAAAGTATAATAAATAAAAAGTGATTGGGGCAAAGGAAAGAACCAGATAAAATTAAAGGTTAAAGGGAGGGGTGGGGGTGGTGCTCAAGGCAGCAGACTGGAAGGAGAGGAGAATGGTCATGATGGTAGTAATGAAGGGAATTCAGAAAAGGCTTCAACAAGGTCCCACTGAATTGGTATATCCCCCAGAAGGACCTGGACTTTAGACTCTGAAACCTGGAGAACTAAGCCTTCACAGCCCTTTCAAAGATAGTAAATAGTTCCCAGACTCTCAAAGACTGATATTGATATCATGACTATTGGGAGTGGGGGATGGGTGTCAGTAGAGAGAAAGCAACAGAGATCAGCCAGATCTAGGCTTCTAACTCTGCCTTCATCTTGACCCCTCCTTAGAGTCTCATGCTGGGGGTGGGTGGGTGGGAGAGTCACAGGGTAGACTGAGAGAAAGGGAAAGAATTTTTATTCCCAAAGCTGATTCCAAGTAAACGCCCTAAATCTTGAAGCAAATAAATTCAGCACCTCCAAGTCCTTTGTGGGTAGTGGGAGATAAGCTGCCCCCTGGGGAACAAACACTGGGAGTGTCAGCTGGAAATTGGGCCAAGGCCCACTGACACCTGCAAATAGGAGAGGCAGGTGACAGGCTTGGGGAGTTAGGCAGGGAGGGACCTTGAGCCAGGCCTGGGAGTGCCACTGTTTATAGGATGTGAAGGGCCTTCTGCTTAAGTTGCTAAAGCCCTGGCACCATGCCCAGCTCTGGGGCTCTGTCCTGGCCTTGGCCCTCAGATCCCTCCTGGTACTTCTGTTTTCTGTGCTTTACTGTGGGGTTCCCATAGAATTATCTTGGTGCCTCCAGCTTTCTGGGACAGAATAGAAATCAAGAGGACTCTAGAGTTTACTTCTAGTGACCTCCTTCATTGCAATCTGCCCTTGAAGTCTGGAAACTACAGTGGTGAAAGCTGATAGAGACAAATGGAGATTATCAACCCAAGAATGGTCCGATGCTGATACCCACATCTTCCCAAATTCTTGTTTATCCACTCAGATATTCAAATGATTCTGTGAACTCCTTGATTTGGATGAAAAAAAAAAAAAGTCAATATCAGCATAATAGAGCATATTCTGATTCCAGAATTCCACAAAGGGAAAATGGGACTGCCAGAGAGGAGAAAGAAGAGGCAGCCTTTCAGCTTCAGACACTTGACACTTATTAACTGTGTGATACTGGCCAAGTTACTTAACCCCATTGCCTCACTAATCAACAACAAAAACTCCAGAGAATACAGATATACCCTTTTGCAAATATATACATTGCTTATAGTCGTTCTTTTCTATCATTACACTTTTAAGCTTGTGTAATGGACTCTCTATGCATATATGTGAGAATGTGACCCAGACTTTGGGGGAAAACATTTTGCACCACCTGTTACTAGATATACCTTCTCACAAAATCCCTTTTCTTAAGCCATAGAATCAATGGGCTGATTGTCAGTGGAGAAGACAGTGGTGGGGGCAACTATATTAGAAAGTTCAGATGGACTTTTCCTTAAAATAGTCAGTAGCATGTGTTTAAAACCATCAGCTAGCATCATATGTAATGGTCATAAAATGGAACCATTCCCAATAAGATCAGGGGTGAAATAAGGTTGCTCACTATCACCATTATTATTCAATATTGAATTAAAAATGCTAGCTTTGGTGGAGAAGGAAGGAATTTGTGTCCAAAGAAGAACTGGAATTCTTTTTTTTATCATTATTATTAAAACTTTTTATTTGCAAAACATTTGTATGGGTAATTCTTCAACATTAACCCTTACAAAGCTTTCTGTTACAAATTTCTCCTCCCTACTCCCCACCCCTCCCCTAGATGGCAGGAAATCCACTACATGTTAATTATGTTAAAATACTTGACAAATCGAATATATGTATACATATTTCCACACATCATTTTTGTGCAAGAAAAATCATATCTACAAGAAAGAAAAATCAGATAAAGGAAACACAATGCAAGCAAACATCAATCGAGAGCATGAAAATGTTATGTTGTGGTCCACATTTCACATCCCTCTCTCTGGATGTATCTGGCTTTCTTCACTGAACAATTGGAAAAGAACTGGAACTCTTAATTGAACACTAGATAGATAATTTTGATTATATTAAGTTAAAAAGGTTTTGTACAAGCAAAACTAATGCAGACAAGACTAGGAGGGAAGCAGTACATTGGGAAATCATCTTTACGTTTAAGGGTTCTGATAAAGGCCTCATTTCTAAAATAAATAGAGAATTGACTCATATTTATAAGAATTCAAGCCACTCTTCAATAGATAAATGGTCAAGGAATATGAACAGACAATTTTCAGATGATGAAATTAAAACCATTTCTAGTCATATGAAAAGGTGCTCCAAATCACTATTAATCAGAGAAATGCAAATTAAGACAACTCTGAGATACCACTACACACCTGTCAGATTGGCTAAGATGACAAGAAAAGATAATGACAATGTTGGAGGGAATGTGGGAAAACTGGGACAGAGGTACATTGTTGGTGGAACTATGAACGGATCCAACCATTCTGGAGAGCAATTTGGAACTATGCTCAAAAAGTATAAATTTATTCCATCTCCACAGGTCTGAGAGGTAAACTATCCTATGTTCCTCTAATTTGCTTATAATATCACTCTTTATATCTAAATCATGAACCCATTTAGATCTTATGATGATCAATTCTGATGGGCATGGTTCTCTTCAACAATGAGATGTTTCAAACCAGTACCAATTGTTCAGTAATGAAGAAAGCCATATACACCCAGGGAGCAGCCTGTGGGATTTGAGTGTGCACCACCACATAGCATCTTCATGCTCTCTGTTGATGTTTGCTTGCATTTTGTTTTCCTTCTGAGGTTTTTTTTTTTCTTTCTAGATCTGATTTTTCTTGTACAGCAAGATAACTGTATAAATATGTATGCATATATTTGATTTGTCATGTATTTTAACATAATTAAAATGTATTAGACTACCTGTCATCTAGGGGAGGAGGTGGGGGGAAGAAGGGAAAAAATTGTAACAGAAGGCTTTGCAAGGGTCAATGTTGAAAAATTACCCATGCATATGTTTTGCAAATAAAAAGCTTTAATAAAAATAAATAAATAAATAAAAAGAAATGCTAGCTTTGGCAATAAGAGAAGAAAAAAAGGAATCAGAGTTGGTCATGAGGAAATCAAATTATCACTCTTTTCAGATGATATGATGGTCTACTTAGAGAACCCTGGAGAATCAACTAAAAAACTTTTAGAAATAATCCACAACTTTAGCAAAGTTTCAGGATACAAAATAAATCCACATAAATCATCAGCATTTTTATATATCACTAACAAAATCCAATAGCAAAAGACACAAAGAGAAATTCCATTTAAAATAACTGTCGATAGTATAAAATATTTGGGAATATATCTGCCAAGGGAAAGTCAGGAACTATATAAGCAAAACTACAAAACACTTTCCACAAAAAGTCAGATTAAAGCTAAACAACTGGAAAAATATCAAGTGCTCTTGGATAGGTTGAGCGAATATAATAAAGATGACAAGACTACCTAAACCAATCTATTTATTTAGTGCTATATCAAACTCCCAAAAAATTATTTTACTGACCTAGAAAAAATAACAAAATTCATCTGAAAGAACAAAAAGTCAAGAATTTCAAGGAATATACTGAAAAAAAAAAGCAAATGAAGGTGGCCTAGCTGTACCAGATCTAAAACTATATCATAAAGCAGCAGTCATCAAAAACCATTTGATACTGGCTAAGAAACAGAATAGTTGATCAGTGGAATAGGTTAGGTTCACAGGACAAAATAGTCAATGGCTATAGTAATCTAGTGTTTGACAAATCCAAAGACCCCAGCTTTTGGGATAAGAACTCACTATTTGATAAAAACTGCTGGGAAAACTGGAATCTAGTAATGATGAATGTTGGAGGGGATGTGGGAAGGCTGGGACACTGATGCATTGTTGGTGGACTTGTGAACAGATCCAGCCATTCTGGAGAGCAATTTGGAGCTATGCTCAAAAAGTTGTCAAACTGTGCATACCTTTTGACCTAGTAGCATTTCTATTGGGATTATATCCCAAAGAAATCATAAAGGAAGGAAAGGGCCCCACATGTGCAAGAATGTTTGTGGCAACCCTTTTTGTAGTGGCTAGAAACTGGAAACTTAATGGATGCCCTTCAATTGGAGAATGGCTGAATAAATTATGGTATATGAATATTATGGAATATTATTGTTCTGTAAGAAACAACCAGCAGGATGATTTCAGAAAGGCCTGGAGAGACTTGCATGAACTGATGCTGAGTGAAATGAGCAGAACCAGGAGATCATTATACATGGCAACAACAAGACTATATGATGATCAATTCTGATGGACATGGCTCTCTTCAACAATGAAATGCTTCAAACCAGTTTCAATTGTTCAGTTAAGAAAGCCATATACACCCAGAGAGAGGGATGTGAAATGTAGACCACAACATAACATTTTCATGCTCTCGATTGATGTTTGCTTGCATTGTGTTTCCTTTATCTGATTTTTCTTTCTTGTAGATACGATTTTTCTTGCACAACAATGATAAGTGTGGAAATATGTATACATATATTCTATTTGTCAAGTATTTTAACATAATTAACATGTAGTGGACATCCTGCCATTTAAGGGAGGGGTGGGACTGGGGGTAAAATTTGTAACAGAAAGCTTTGTAAAGATCAATGCTGAGGAACTACCCATACATATGTTATAGAAATAAAAATAGAAAAAAAAAAGAAAAATGATTTTTAAAAGGAGAGCAGAAATATGATAAATAAATTATTTTTCCTAAAAAAAAAAAGAAAAGAAAATTGGAATCTAGTATGGAAGAAACTATTGACCCACACCTAATACCGTATACCAAGAAAAGGTCAAAATGGATTCATGATCTGAACATGAAGAATGATTATAAACAAATTGGAAGAATGTAGAATGGTTTACCTCTCAGATCTGTGGAGGAGGGGGGAATTTGTGATTAAAGAAAAACTAGAGATCATTATTAATCACAAAATAGATAATTTTGACTGTATCAAGTTAAAAGGTTTTTGTACAAACAAAACGAATGCAGACAAGATTAGAAGGAAAGCAATAAACTGGGAAAATCTCCCATATGTCCTTACTCACTGTGTGATATCACAGCAAAGTTATAGGAGGGAGAGTTCCCTTCTCTGGAGGCAACAACTGCCTGCCTAAAATTGTGGGAGTACAAGTCTCCTAAAGGGCTGCCCAGAAGCAGGGTGTTAACTTCTTAAAGGTTTCTTCCAGCTCCAGAATTCAGAGCTGGTAAAGTGGTTGCCATAGTAACTCATTCTTTTACACATATAGAGATATTCTGCTGGATGTGGAAATAACTCAAAGATTCTTCTTTTTTGTTTTATTTTTGTCTTCCCACACAAATGTTCCCCAAAACATAGCAAAAAAAAAAAAGAGAGAGAGAGAGGAACGGCAGGCATTAAAGATAGAGGACTCGAGGTTATTTTAAATTACATTTCCCTAATCAATAATGATTTAGAACATTTTTTCACATGACTATAAATTGTTTTAATTTCTTCATCAGAAAATTGCCTGTTCACATCCTTTGACCATTTATCAATTGGGGAATGATTCATGTTCTTATAAATTTGACAAACTTTTTAATATATTTATGTGTTTATATATTTAATATATAAATCTTTTATCTGAGAAACTGTGTATAACCTCCCCTCATACATTTTTCTGCTTTCCTTTTAATCTTGGCTATATTTGTAAAAAACCTTTTTAATTTAATGTAATCAAAATTATCCATCTTACACCTCACACTACTATTCTCTAGTTTATTCATAAATTATTTGCCTATCGAGAGGTCTCATAGGCATTATGATCCATGTTCTTTAAATTTCTTGTAATATCTCTTATCATGATAAATGATGGAAGATATTGATCTATGCTCAACTTCTGCCAGACTATCTATTAGATTAGCTAAAATGATTGAAGAGGAAAATGACAAATATTAAAGGGGATGTGGAAAAATTGGGACACTAAGTTCACTATTGGAATTGTGAACTGATTCAACCATTTTGGAGAGTAATCTGAAATTATGCCCAACTAGTTATTAAACTGTCTTAACTCTTTGACCTAGAAATATCACTAATTTTGTTTCCAAAGATGATTAGGCAAAAAAGGGAAAGAACTTATATGTTTTAATTTTATAGCAATTCTCTTTGTGATGGCAAAGAACTGGTTTGGAGATGTCCATCAATTGGGAAATAATTAAACAGGTTGGTATATATTATTGTGAAGGAATACTATTGTGCTATAAGAAATGATGAGCTCAATAATCTTAGAAAATCATAGAATTATGCCCAACTAGTTATTAAGCTGTCTAAAGTCTTTGACCTAGAAACATCAGTAAGTCTGTTTCCAAAGATGATTAGGCAAAAAAGGGAAAAAACCTGTGTTTTAATTTTATAGCAACTCTCTTTGTGATGGAAAAAAAAAAAACTGGTTTGGAGATGTCCATCATTTGGGAATGACTAAACAGGTTGGGGTATATTATTGTGAAGGAACACTATTGTGCTATAAGAAATAATGAGCTCAATAATTTAGAAAATATGCAATAAATAATGAAGAGCAAAATGAACAGAATATTGTTTTAAAAACAACTTTGAATGACCAAGTCATTCTGACTTATAAATACTCAAATTACGAAAGATGCAATCTGCATCCAGAGAAAGAACTGACAAATAGCAGTGTGCATAGGATGGTTTTACAGATAGATAGATAGACAGATAGATAGATAGATAGATAGATAGATAGATAGATAGATAGATAGATAGATAGATAGATATTTAATAGTAGCCATCTCTAGGACAGGGGAGAAAGGGATAGGGAGGGAAGAAAAAAAAAGGAAAAAAAGAAAGTTAAATGATAACTATTATATATTTAAAAGGCATAGTAATTTGTACATAATAGCTTTTCAGCTTCATGTGCATTTTTTTCTATTCTGTTATAGAAATGTTTGTTTTATTTAAATTCAGAATAAAACAAAAAAAATTTAGAGTATTATGTATAGATTTTACCTTGCTATTAAATTTTAAGGTTTTTTCTTCCTCATTAGAAAAATAATTTTATTGATTAGAATATTTTTATTGATAGAATAAAAAATGTTATAGACAAAATTATTTTTCATTTATAGAGGAATGAAAAAAAAAGTAAGCTAAAAGAAATATAAAGGACTCTATAAGTTTTCATAGTAGTGCACAGATCAAAAAGCATCTACATCTCATTCTTTCATACATCTTCCATGGATGATTTAACCAATTCACGGGAGGCAGTCCATTTTTAATCTTTTGCTTCTGTTATATGGTCTGGCCTCTGATTTTCCATTCCCTGAATAATATTCTTGGATACTACTTCTTTTATGCAAATAGGTTATTGTAATAAGTTACAGCCTCCATATATCCAACATGCATCACCACATTACCTCTTGGATCACTTATAGTATGATTCTTTGCAAATCATGGTATTCAATAAAAGAATGCAGATGTTATGAAGGTGAAGTTTCGTTTGTTTGTTTGTTTGTTTCATGGAATCTCCAAGAATCATTGAAAGTGCTTCACAAATTCCCAAATAATATATAGATTGTCTTTCTTCTTTCTAATTTATTATCAGTCTGCAGTCTCTATTCAAGATATAAGAATAGATGAGATAGTTGTCCATCCCACTGCATATCACAGTATCAAGTGCTTGGAATATAGTAGGCACTAAATCAATGCTTACTGATTTCAATTGATTGGACATTAAGCATTCTTCATCCATATGATTTTCCTCTGTGAATTGTGAAGCAAATTTCTTTTGAGGGGTCATGGGTTTCTTTAAGGTGACCCTATAGTCTTCCAGGACTTCATGCAATTAATACAAAAAGTAGCTAGCATCTGGACAACTTCTATTTCCATGGGGAATCTCTTTTTTTAATTTAATTTTTCTATTCTTGCCTCTGCCCTGTCTCACCCAAATCCTTACACCCAATGTCATTACTGTAAGAACAGAAGAGGATGAGGAGCTAGGGAAAGAGAAAGAAAGAAAAAGAGGGAGGAAGAGAGGGAAAGAAGGAAGGAAGAAGAAAAGAAGGGAAGGAGAAATGGGAGGGAGGGAAAAAGGAAGGAAGGAAGGAACAATGGAAGGAAAGAAGGAAGGGAAAGAGGGAGAAAAGAAAGGAAGAAAGGAAGGAAAGGAAGGAGGGAGAGAGGGAGGGAGGGAGAAAGAGAAGAATGAAAAAAAGGAAAGTGTCAAATCCAAAAGAATCACAGACAAGTAAATTAGCTTTGAAAGTTATGATTGAATATATTATATACTCTAAAAGAAAAGCAAGTTGCAAATAATAGAGTACTTCAAAGTTGATATATATTCCTTCTGTTCTTGCCAGCTTGGTGGTGAAGTGGATAGAATACAGGCCATGGAGGCATGAAGATTCCTTATCCTGAGTTCAAATCTCACTTCAGATACTTACTAGATGTGTGATCCTGGGCAAGTCATTTGACCCTCTTTGTCTCAGTTTTTTCATCTGTAAAATCAGCTGGAGAAGGAAATGGCAAACCATTCCAGTATTTCTATCAAGGAAACCCCAAACGGAGTCACAGAGTTGGACAGGACTGAAACTAATGAACAATTTTCTCTCCTACTGCATATTTGGAAATGCTCATTTTAATAGATATTTGTTAAGTCTGGGGAAAATGGGAAAATAAATTATCTTAGCTCTAATTTGAAATAGATTTGCTTAAGCATTTATTATATTTGAGAAAAACAGAAAAAGGCAGAGAATCAAGACAGAGACACAGAGAAAATGCTTCTTTCATTTGGACTTTGTTCTTGACATCTTCCATTAACAGTGATGAACATCTTTGATGAATATATATCTTCCTGTTTTATGCTTTATTGAAACTGATAATCAGAGAATCATTGATCAAAGTTATATCTGTGGTTATGTCTGTTGAGGGGTCCTGAATGACCTTAGCATATGCCATGAGGAACACCTTGCTGAAAGAAGACCTTTAAGGATATATTTTTCTCTGTCTAGCCAAACTCTTTCTTTTTCCCAACAACAAATAGCACTCAGTCAGTCCCTTAATAAAAATTTATTAAGCACTTATAATATGATAGGACTGTGCTAAGAACAACAAGATCTTGTATTGTTTATGCAGAATCTCACACCTTTGAGTTAATTGTGTTACTGTAAAGTCTACTATTTTTAAAAATGATCTGCAAAAGTCTCCCTGTTCCTTTCTCAATTTCCCTTCAAAGATATCCCCAATACAAATTTAACTGTACAACTCAGTGCAAGTACAATTTCCAGAAAGATTTTATACTCTTTTTCTGTTTTTATTGTGGTTTCCCTCCACCACAAATTGCCATTCTTCCTTTTGACATAACCTAGGGAAACTTCTTTGAATCTACTAACTACGCTGGTTCTGGGATGCCAGATGCATAGTCTGACACCAATCTGGTACCATCTCCATAGGACCTGATAGAACTCATGCATCTCTGCTAGAGTCTTTAGGAATAGAAGATCACTGAAAAGATGGGAAGTCAGGGCTGGTAGGACCATAAAAAGATTGACACAATGATAAACTGCTAGAGGATCAATGAAAAATATTTTGGATTTACAGTAAGTAATTGACTGTAGTGTCTACACTCTTTAATCCAGAGGTCCCATTACTAAGCCTATACTCCCCAAAGACCCCAAATATGCCAAAATAATTCAGAGCAGCACTTGTAATAGTTGTCCAACCAAAGATGTCCAACCACTGGGGAATACTAAGCAAATAATGGTTCATGAACCTCATAGAATCTTATTGAACTATAAGAAACAATAAATATGGGGGGAGGAATCAGAGAAGTATATACACTGATGAAAAATGAAGTAAGCAGAATAAAATAATATCAGCAATGACTATAACAATGTAAATAGAAAGAACAACAAAAAAGAACCTGAATGATGAGCAATTATAATGACCAGGTTTGGCCTTGGAAGAGTTGAGAAAATATAAAATGTATCTTTCTCTTTTCACCAAAATGGTGGGAGACTATGAATTTGTGACAATGCAAATATGTCAGACTTGGTTGATATGGTAGTTTTGCTGAATTGCTTTTTTCCTTCTTTCTTTTTTATTCTTTATCCATGAGGGATGGTTCTCTGGCAATGGATTGCACAGGGATATATTTAGAAATAAAGGTGACATTAAAAAAAAAGAAAAAAGAAAAGAAATAAAGACAATATAAAATTAAAAAGTACAAAAAATTGTTTTAAAGAAAAGAAAAAGAAAGTAGGATCATCTTCTCACTATGGTAAAGTATCAAAGGACTTTGAGAGAAGAAATTACTCTTAGTGAAATGAGCAGTACCAGGAGATCATTGTACACAGCAACAATAAGACTATATGATGATCTATTCTCATGGACATGGTTTTCTCCAACAACGAGATGTTTCAAACCAATTCCAGCTGCTCAGTGATGAACAAAGCCATATATACCCAGGGCGAGGCCTGTGGGATCTGAGTCTGGACCACAACATAGCATTTTCACACTCTCTATTGATATTTGCTTGTATTATGTCTTCCTTCTCAGGTTTTTTTTTTCCCTTTCCTGTACAGCAAGATAACTGTATAAATATGTATACACATATTCGATCTGTCAAATATTTTAACATAATTAACATGTATTAGACTTCCTGCCATCTAGGGGAGGGAATGGGGGGTAGGAAGGAAAAATTTGTAACAGAAAGCTTTGCAAGAGTCAGTGTTGAAAAATTACCTATGCAAATGTTTTGCAAATAAAAAACTTTAACAAAAAAAAAATTACTCAGCCTCAGTTTCTTCATCTCTAAAATGGGAAGGATCATAGAATCTACCTTACAGGGTTGTTATGAGTAGCAAATGAAATAATACTATTTAAAGTGCTTCACAAATCTTAGAGCACTATATAAATGTTAACTATTATTATTATGATTATTTTATAAAAATGAGAAAATAAGGCACCAAGACTTTCTGATTTCTGATGTTTTCTCCAACTTGGGGGAAGTATCATTGTCTCTGATTTATTTTTTTCTCTTCATCTGAAATCTTCCTTTCTTCAAGGTATCTTAACAATCAAAACTTCAATGCCTTCAAAATTATATTGCTGCCACTTTGTTTTTCTCCTGTGTATACTTCATCAGCTTCTGCTTCTTTCCTTGACTTTGTGTCCTTCAGTGTCTTTTCAACTTCTGTATATAGCAAATCAAGTATTGGAGCATTTGAATCATGTTACTAAATGATGAGAACAAGTTTCTATAGAAATGCTAGCACATAAGTACCATTTGTGACTATTGGTTCTTTTTCCAGTTTCATCTATAAATACAGCTTAAATCTGGGTTGGAGCAAATAATGAATCCCCCATAGCATTTGTACAGTCTTTCATAATGTCCTCACGGACAAGGTGAACTCGATCTTAGTACAGTTAAATATATTTAGAACTGGATGATAACTGGCCCAAATGCATACCAATTAGTTGATTAATGTCAGTCTTAACAGTGATATCTAGTGGAGTGCCATCCGGTTCTGTACTTAGCATTGTTTTTAAGTGACTTGTGTAAAGGCATGGAAGGCATGTTATCTTTCCAATTGTAGATGATAAAAGGTTAGGGAGGCTTGCCAATAAGAAGACAATGGGGATCAAAAAAAAATGCCTTAACAAACTAGAAAAAAAATTTGATGTATATCAAATATATCAAGATAAATGTAAAATCCTACAGTTGAGTCAACTGTAGTTGAACAGGGTGAGGAAAATGTGACTCCTAGATCTTATGAAAGGTTTTAGTTGGGTATAAGACATTTGGGTATCACAGTGATTAAAGCACTTGGCCTGGAGGTCTGAAAGACCTGAGTTCAAAAACCATTTATCTGAGTGACTTCAAGTCACTACTTCTCTCTGCCTTGGTTTTCTCAGATGTAAAATGGGAATTATGATAGTATCTACTTCACAGGATTGTTGTGAGAATCAAATGAGATATTTGCAAAGTGCTTAGCCCACTTTCTGGCACATAACAAATGCTCTTTCCCTTCCCTCCTTCTGCTAGAAGCTTACCATGAGACAATAATACAACATAATAATAAATTTTTAAAAAACAATGTAAATATAAACTTCATTAATGGAAGCATTATCCAGATTTTAAGAGGTTATGGTCTCATTATATCTTCTCTACTCAGACTCCATCTGTAATGCTATGTTTAGTTCTGGGCTCCATAGTTTAAGATGGATATTGACAAGAGAGAAGAGTAAAGTGGATGATTAGAACATTTGACATCTTGCCATATAAGAATGATTGATTGGAATGGGAATGTTTAACCTGGATAAAAGAAGACTTATGAAGACATGATCACTATCTTCAGGTATCTAAAGAGCTGCAAATAAAGGATTAGATTTCTTTTGCTTAGCTTCAGTGATACTAGGATCAATGAGGGAAAGTTGAAAAAGCAGATTTCAGCCCCATATAAGGGAAAACTTGATAATGCTGAAAGCTATCCAAAATGGAATAGACTCTGCTGTCAGGTATTGGGTTCTCAATGACTAGAGGACCTTAAGCCAAGACTGGATGGCTTGTTAGAGTTACTATGTGTGTTTGGAGAAGGAAATTTGTTTAGTGGGAAAAGCAGTAGTCAAAAAGGGAACAGAAGAGAAAGGGAGGGAAAAGAGGAAAAGGAAGAAAAGGGAGGGAAAGGGAAGGATAGGGATGGGAAGAAAGGAAAGGGGAGGGAAAGGAAGGGAATGGAAGAGAAAGAAAATGAAAGGAAGGGGAAAGAGAAAAATTAAGAGATTTCTCCAAAAAATATATGGCTGCTCAATGGTAGAACTGGAACTCAAACCTGAGCCTTCTGACATCAAGTCCAATGCTTCATCCTTTCCTGTGCTCCACTCCTTACTCTCTGGACTTTCTCCAACATGCCTTTGCATTCTGGAAATTCACTCAATCCATGTAACTTCCTCATCCTGAAGAGCATCCCTGGACTTTTCATATTGGAAATGTATTCTGTCCATAGGACCCCTTCTTCTGATTGGTCAGTTCCTCCTAGACCTCCATTTTGAGGAAAGTTCCTAGGTCAGCCATGTCTTTCTTCCTTTTTGTGCTCCACTCTCCAGAACTCCAGAATTTCTCTACCATATCCCTGAGCAGGTAACTTTGCTTCACCCCTTACACCTTTTCAGCTTCCTTTGACATTTTGCTTCCCTCATTAAAACATGGGCTTTATGAGGACAAGGGCTATCTATTTTTGTGCATGAATTTGTATTTCCAGAATTTATTACATAATTTTATGGCCCATAATTTTAAATAAATGTTTGCTGACTGTTGTCTAATGTTCTTTCCATTAAATAAATTTCCTCTTTAAAGAAGAAAAATGGTGGTGGGGGAGGAGAGGAGGAGTGGAGTGGAGTGGTGGTGGGTGCCAATGTCTCCCAGCTTTGGCGGATGTAGAAAAGAGTAAAAGGCCTGTGTTCTCAAGGAATTTACAGTCAGTTGACTGAAAATAGAGGCAATCTAAGTTAAAAGCCAAATAAATAACTCAGACTAGAAGATGAGAAGACTCATGAGAAGAAGAGTCATTTTGCTCAAGAAGTATACTTCAACTAGGAAGACCAAATAATAGGACCGTATGGCCCTATCATACAATTCAAAGAGCATTAAATTTCAGATCTGATGCCCTAATTTGTGTCGTGTTTAGAGTCCCAGAGTTATAAAACTATGGATTCTTAGTGTTGGAAGAAACCAAAGTAGTTATTGTCCAAGAAGTAAGAATTCCATCTTCAACATCCAATTGAGGGGATCATGTGCTCTACTTAAATATTTCCACTCAAGGAAAGTTACAAATCTACAAATTTATGTTACTTAACCTCAAATGGGTCCTCTCTGCTACTAGGCAATCCTATTATACCTTGCCTTATAAACTCACTATCCCACTATCCACAAAGAATCTTCCAAATCTTTTCATCCCTCTTCAAATCTCCCATGGTTTTCCCTCTCCTCACTCTTTTAGTGAGAACTTTGCCTCATGGAGATTATTTGCCCTGATGTCCCTCTTCTTCCCTCTTTTTCATCTCATATCACTCAGATGCCTTCTGTCATTATATCCTCTTTCATCCCAGCTTACAAGAAGAAGCAGCCCTTTACCAACATAATTTACCAACAGGGAAGACAAATCCCTTTACCAACATAAATGATCCCATTTCACCTGTCTCCTTCAACAAATTGTTCCCTCTGTTCTCCACTTTCTCATTTATCTTCAGTCTTTGTCTACTAGATCTTTCTTCTACTGCCTATAAAAATGTCCCTGTTTCTTTCCCCCATTCTCAAAAAAAAAGTCTTTACTTGATCTGTTCATCCTTGTTGGCTGCCTTCCAACATCTGTGCTCTATTTCGAAGTTAAACTCCTTGAGAAAGCTGTTATAGGCACCTCTATTTCCTCTCCTTTCAGTCTCTTCTTAACCCCCCAGTTTTTGAGAATATCACTCCCCTGAAACCATGACTTTCTCCAAAGTTACCAATGATCTCTTAGTTGTCAAATCCAATAGTTTTTTCTCAATCCTCATTCTCTTTGACCTCTCTGCAACCATTAACACTATTGATCACCCTTGATACTCTCCCTCTTCTCTCTAGGTTTTTGGAACATTGCTCTTTCCTGGTTTTTCTTTTATCTACCTAACTGCTCCTTCTCAGTCTACTTTGCTGGATGCTGATGCAGTTCACTTCATCTAACTATAGATGCCCATAGGACTCTGTCCTGAGCCCTTCTCTCTTCTCTTTCTACTTCACTTGGTGATCTCCTTAGAAATTGAGGATTTAATTATGCTGATGATTCCCAAATCTACCTATCCTGCTCTAACCCCTCTGAAGACCTCTGGTCTCACACCCCTAATTGCCATTCAGACATCCTAAACTGGATGTCCAGTAGACATCTTAAACCCCAAATATCCAAAATGGAGCTCATTACCTTTCTCCTAAATCTTCTTCCCTTTCAAACTTTTCTGTTAATGTGGAGAGCACCACTACTTTCCTGTCCTTCAGTCAGCATCCTTAACCATTCACTATTTCTGTCACCTCCCCTTGCCTGTTGATATCACTTTTACAATATATCTCAAATATTCTCCCTACTTTCTTCTGACACTGCCACCCCTCTAATAACAGGTTCTCATCACCTCACATCTAGACTACCTAGACTGCCTGTTTGTGGGAGGAGAGTGCTACCTGCCTCAAACCAGTCTCTTCTCCAGTCCATCCTCCACTCAACCACCAGAGAGATTTTTCTTAAGCATAAATCCAACCACACCACCTTGCTACTCAATAAACTCCAGTGGTTCCCTATTAGAGAATTAGAGAATTCCTCTGTTTGGTGTTCAAAACCCTTCACAATCAATTCATCATCCCCACTCCACCATGTCTCACCTTTTCAATCTTCTTATGCCTTTCTTCCTACCATTTATTCCTCAGCTTAGTGGCTGTCCACTAGTAATACACTCCATCTCTCAGCTGTGGGCATTTTCTCTGACTGTCCTCCATGCTTGAAACACTCTCCCACTTCTTCTCTGCCTACTGCCTTCCCTGGCTTCCTTTAAGTCCCCAAAGCCCCATCTTCTAAAAGAAGCCTTTCCCAATTCCTCTTAATTCCAATGCCTTCCCTTTGTTAATTATTTCCTATTTATCTTGTATGTCGTTTTGTCTGTGTATATTTGTTTCTTTGTTATCTCTCCCATTAAATGTGACCATCACGAGGGCAGTTCTTTTTTGTATCCCTAATGTTTAACAGTCTCTGATATATAGTAGGCACTTAATAAATGCTTATTGATTATTGGACAATTTACTACCTCTTAAAGAAGCCAATTCAAAATGTGAACAGTTTTAATTGTTCAAAAATTTTCCATTCCCTTGATCCTAGTTCTGCCCTCTAAAGCCAAGGAAAACAAATTTAATCCTTCTTCCATATGACAGCTTTTTAAATATTAGAACACGGCTCTCTTCCAGGCATAGAGAACTAGAAAAACAACCTGAAAGGAGCCCTGAATTGTGAAGCAGAAGATTCAGGAGGTTGGAGAAGAGCAAAAGCTCCATTCCTTCATGCCAGTCTCCTCCTGCCTTTATGGAAAGGCCAAAAGATGCCAAACCATCTCATCATTCTGATTCTGTGATGAAGGGAGATACTCCATTCCATTCTATCAATCCACACTTCTGGCCTCCAGCATCTGGCTGGAAGGGAAAAAACACAGAAAAAAAACCAATTCTATCAAGTCTCTATAACACACACACAAAAATATATAGCAGCCCTTTTTGTAATGGCAAGAAATTGGGGAATGGCTGAACAAGTTGTGATATATGAATAAAATGGAATATTATTATTCTATACAAAATGATCAGCAAGCAGATTTCAGAAAAACCTGGAAAGAGTTACATGAATTGACATTGAATAAAGTGAGCACAACCAGGAAACATTGGACATAGTAACAGCAACACTGTAAGATGATCAACTGTGATACACTTAGCTCTTCTCAGCAATATAGTAATTCAAGACAATTCCAATAGACTTGGGACAGAAAATGCCATCCACATCCAGAGAAAGAACTATGGAGACTGAATGCAAATCAAAGCACACTATTTTCATTTTTTTGTCATTTTTTTTCTTTCTCATGGTTTTTCCTTTTTGTTCTGATTTTTCTTTCACAACATGATTAATATGGAAATATGTTTAAAATAATTGTATGTGTATAACCTGTATCAGATTGCTTGCTGGCTTGGGGAAAGGAGAGGGAAGGGAAGGAGGAAGAAAAAAATGGAAATCAAAGTCTTACAAAAATGAATGTTGAAAACTATTTTTCATGTAATTGAGGGAAATACATTAAGTAAAAAAAAATTGTTTTCCCAATCATATGTAAAGGTAATTTTCTTTTCTTTTTAAATAATAACTTTTTGGGGGCAGCTAGGTGGCGCAGTGGATAGAGCACCAGCCCTGAATCAGGAGGACCTGAATTCAAATCTGCTTCTCTTTCTATCTATCTGATTGTTCCTTCTCAGTCTTCTTTACTGGATCTTCATTCAAGTCATGTACATTAATCAAGGGTATCCCATAAGATTCTGTCCTTCTCTCTCTTTTTTTTTTTATTTAAAGCTTTTTATTTGTATGACATGTATATGGGTAGTTTCCCAACATTGATCTTTACAAAGCTTTCCATTACAAATTTTACCCCCAGTCCCCTCCCCTCCCCTAGATGGCAGGAAGTCCACTACATGTTAATAATGTTGAAATGCTTGAGAAGTTATGCAAGAAAAATCCTATCTACAAGAAAAAAAAAAAAAAGAATCAGAGAAAGGCAACACAATGCAAGCAAATGTCAATAGAGAGCATGAAAATGTTACGTTGTGGTCCATATTTCATATCCCTCTCTCTGGGTGTATATGGTTTTCTTCATTGAACAATTTAAACTGGTTTGAGACAATTCTTTGTTGCAGAGAGCCATGTCCATCAGAATTGATCATCATGTAATACTGTTGTTGCCGTGTATGATGATCTCCTGGTTCTGCTCGTTTCACTCAGCATCAGTTCATGCAAGTCCCTCCAGGTCTCTCTGAAATCATCCTGCTGGTCGTTTCTTACAGAGCAATAATATTCCATAACATTCATATACCATAATTTATTCAGCCACTCTCCAATTGATGGGCATCCCTTCAGTTTCCAGTTTCTAGCCACTACAAAAAGGGCTGCCACAAACATTCTTGCACAGGTGGGTCCCTTTCCCTCCTCTAAGATCTCTTTGGGATATAGGCCCAGTAGAAACACTGCTGGGTCAAAGGGTATGCACAGCTTGACAACTTTTTGAGCATAGCTCCAAATTGCTCTCCAGAATGGTTGGATCCGTTCACAGTTCCACCAACAATGTATTAGTGTCCCAGTTTTCCCATATCCCCTCCAACATTCATCGTTATCTTTTCCTGTCATTTTAGCCAATCTGACAGGGGTGTAGTGGTACCTCAGAGTTGTCTGTCCTTCTCTCTTGATATGATTTTACTTAGTGATCTCATTAAATGCTCCAATGGGTTCAATTTTCATCTTGATGTAGAAGATTCTCAAATCTATTTATCCAATTCTAATTTCTCTCCTAAGCTCCACTTCCATATCACCATCTGCCTCTTGGACATCTCAAACTAGATATCTTATATCCATCTCAAATTCAAGGTGTCCAGAATAAAACTCATTATCCTTTTCTCAAACCCTTCCCTCTCCCAAATTTCCCTATCACTATTGAATGGATGAATGAAGCTCTTACTAAAAGCTTCCTAGGTGAAAATCACCGTACTAAGTCCTGACAATATTAAAAGAAAAATAAGAAAGTCCTTGATCTCAAAGAACCCAGGTCCTAATGGTGGAGACAACAAATATGGTAAACTCCAACCATCCCATTAGTCATCCAGGTTTGTAGCCTAGGGGTCAATATTGACTCTTGATTCACACATCTTACATATCCAATCTTTTTGCCAACTCTTGGAGTTTCTATCTTTACAACATTTCTCATACTTATCCCATTCTCTCCATTCATACAACCATCCAGTCACCACCTGGTTAAGGCCATCATCCCCTCACACCTAGCCAATTGGAATAGCTTTCTGGTTGGTCTTCCTGCCTCAAATTTTTCCCCACTTAAGTCTGTCCACTCATTTGCCAGTCATCTTCCTAAAGTACATATAAGTCTGACTATGTAACCTTTCCCTCTCTCCCCCACTAAATCCTCATGGCTCCCTATCACCACTAGGATCAACTATAAAATTCTCTGGCTTTAAACTTTTTACAGCCTGGTTCTTTCCTACCTTTTCAATCCCACTTTTCTTTTTTGTGCTGTCCTTCTTGTTTTTTTGAACATTACACTCCATCTCCTGATTCACTGCCTCTTCATTAGTTGTTCCCTATTTTTTCTTTGATGAGGGTGAAGGAGGGCAAGTTTGGTGGCAATCAGGGTTAAATGACTTGCCTAAGGTCACATGGCTAGTAAGTGCCTAAGGTCAAATTTGAACTCAGGTTTTCATGACTCTAGAACCAGTGGTCTATCCACTTCATACCTACCTGCCCCTGCTGCCTCCTATTTATGAAAGTCTCTTCTTTATCATCTCTTTGCATCTCTGGTTAAAATATTTATAAAATTAAATATGATATTCCCAGAAAACCTTTCCAGTTAGATTTGACTGCTAAGGTCTTCCCTCTGAGATGTGCTCCCATGTATATATCTTGTGTGTATATATATGTATTTATATAGTCATTCCGGCATTATCTCCCCCAGTTAGAATAGGACCTCCTTTAAGGCATGGTCCCTGTTTTGGTCTTTCCCCATTTTATGCCCAGTGAATAATATACTTCCTGGCACACAATAAGTGTTTAATTAATGCTCAATGGCTGGACTGACTGAATAAGTGTCAGAATTCAGCAAAATGACTCATTTCAAACCCAAGTCCTCTGATTCCAAAACTAGTCTTCCTTCTGCTATAATTTATTGCCCCTGAATTCCACTTCCTAAACTGAAAAACAATTGTGATAATTTCTGTACTACCTAGCATACACATGGATGTTTCTAGGCTCAAATGAGAAAATGCACAAGTAAAAGTGCTTTGTAAACTCCAAAACACCATACACAGATAAGGAATTAGCAGAATATAACCTCCTTGAAGTCAGGGAGACATGTTCATTTTTGTCTTTGTATACTCAAAGCCTATAACAGTACTTGATGGGAATAAAGGTTTACTTATTAGATATTAGTACTGGACCTGTGATTTCACTAATATAGGGAATTCCTAGATGAAAATCTCTACCAGCTCAGGTTAGGATCTTCTTTGTAACTTACAATCTTAAAAACTGCCCAGAAAATATGTTTAGAAGAATTGAACATGTTTAATCTATACTATATTTCTTGCTATCTTGGGAGGAGGGGTAAGAGAGAGAAGAGGGAGAAAATTTTGGAACAAAAGGTCTTGCAAAAGTGAATGCTGAAGTGTTTCTATTGGGCCTATGTCCCAAAGAGATCTTAAAGGAAGGAAAGGGCCCCACATGTGCCAAAATGTTTGTGGCAGCCCTTTTTGTAGTGTCTGGAAACTGGAAACTGAATGGATGCCCATCAATTGGAGAGTGGCTGAATAAATTATGGTATATGAATGTTATGGAATATTATTGTTCTGTGAGAAATGATCAGCAGGACGATTTCAGAGAGGCCTGGAGAGACTTGCATGAACTCATGCTGAGTGAAACGAGCAGAACCAGGAGATAATTATACACAACATCAACAACACTATATGATGATCAATTCTGATGGACATGGCTCTCTTCAACAATGAGATGATTCAAACCAGTTCCAGTTGTTCAGTGATGAAGAAAGCCATCTACACCCAGGGAGAGACCTGTGGAATCTGAGTGTGGACCATAACATAGCATTTTCACACTTTCTGTTGAAGTTTGCTTGCATTTTATTTTTCTTCTCAGGTTTTTTTCTTGTAGAGCCGATTTTTCTTGTGCAGCAAGATAACTGCATAAATATGTATACATATATTCTATTTGTCATGTATTTTAACATAACTAACATGTATTAGACTTCTTGCCATCTAGGGGAGAGGGTGGGAGGAAGGAGGGAAAAATTTGTAACAGAAAACTTTGCAAGGGTCAATGTTGAAAAATTACCCATGGATATGTTTTGCAAATAAAGAACTTTAAAAAAAAAAACTTGGAAAAAAAAGTGATTGCTGAAAACTATTTTTGCATGTATTTGAAAAAAAAAATACTATTAAAATTTTTTAAAGTTGCCTAGAGCACTCACAGTTCTTAACTCCCACTCTGTAAAAAAGGGAAGGAGGTACAATGTCAAGTAATCACTTTTCCAGAGCCAAGCTTGATCATTATAATTTCACAGCATTAAATTTTGATTAAATGTTATTTCTTATTGTATTGTTGTGATGTATTGAATTTCTGTTTCTGCTTTGTCCTTTATTTTATGTCTTCCCATGTTTATATTCATCATATTTTCATTTTTTACAACATAGTAATAATCCATTTCACTCATACATCACAACCTTTTTAGTTATATACCAATTGATAGGCAAAGATCCTGTTCTTTGCTACTACAAAAAAAGTTGGTGTACTGTGTGTGTCTGTGTGTGTGTCTTATCTATCAATCTGTCTATGTGTCTGTCTGTAAAATCTTGACCTTTTTGAGGTATATGCCTAACAGTGGAATATTTGGTTCAAAAGAAATGGTAATTTACTCATATTCTTAGCATAATTCTAAATTATTTTCTAAAGTGATTGGGTCATGGACCACAGCAGTTGGGGAAAGGTTAAATATGTAATGGAATGAAATACAATAATAGTGTGTTATAGGAAATGATGAGCAAGTTAATCTCAGAAAAACCTGGAAAGAGTTACAGAATGGATGCAAAGTGAAGTGAGCAGAAAACATAGTAATAATAATATTGCATAACAATCAACTGTGAATGATTTAGCTATTCTCAACAGTACAATGATCCAAGATAATCCTAAAGAACTCATGATGAAAAATGCTATTCACATCCAGAGAAAGAATTGATTAGAGTTTGAATGCATATCAAAGCATACAATTTTTCACTTCCTTATTTTTTCATGATTTTGTTTTATTTTGGTCTGTTGCTTCTTTCATAATATGACTAATATGGAAATATGCTTTACATGATTGCACTTATGTAACCTATATCAAATTGATTACGGAGGGTAGAGAAGAGGGAGAGAAGGAGAAAATTTGGAACTCAAAAATTGAATGCTATTGGCCAGACTGGCCATTCTATTTGAAAGGTGGTTTATTTTCTCTCTCTAGATCCAGAAAAAAAAGTTAAAATTCTGAGCTTCTAGAATGAATAAAGCTTCAATGAGTGATTAAAAAAACCTGAAATGTTAAATTCAATAATTTTACAAGTATTAGGGAAAAAATAAAATTGTATTAAAAATTAAAATACAATAAGAAAAAAAATGGCATGATAGACTTGGCTCTTCTCAACAATGTGGTGATCCAACAATTCCAATGGAATGGAAAATGCCATTTGCATCCAGAGAGAGAATTATAGAGATTGAATACAGATTGACGTGCATAGTATCTTTATCTTTGTTTGTTTGTTTGTTTGTTTCTCATGATTTTATCTTTCTTTGTATTTGGAAAAATAAAATACTATTGGGAAAATAAATAAATGAAATAGTTGGGCCAGTTCAAAAATGTATTAATAACTTTTTAATGTGCCTGTCTTCTCACAGTCCCTCCAACACTGATTACTTTCCTGGAGGCTGATGGGAAAACAAGAGATCTCGAGTAGAGTAGACCCATTCAAGACTCCAGAAAGCTCAGGGATCTTAGTATTCTGATGACTGACCTTCTCAACCCAATTCTGTTCAATTCAATAAATATCTAATAAGATGAGGGATTGGGAGTGGAAAGGACAATATTTAGAGAAGGTAATTTGATATTATAGAGCTTACAATTGCCACATCAGGCTAGAGAGAGAGAGAGAGAGAGAGAGAGAGAGAGAGAGAGAGAGAGAGA
>JAJPUD010002536.1:87219-107546 GCA_023553655.1 Myrmecobius fasciatus
AGAGAGAGAGAGAGAGAGAGAGAGAGAGAGAGAGAGAGAGAGAGAGAGAGAGAGAGAGAAGTGGAGGAGCTGGGAAAACAGTTCAAGTTTATAGGAAATTGATAAACTGTCTGCAGGTGATTTCTTGGACCTCTCCTGAATGGGCACCATGCTCTGAGCAGTACCTTCAGCACTGGGCTAAAAACCCAAATCTGATAAATACAATAATCTAAACCCATGCTAAGTGCCATAGAAAAGTATAAAACAAATTGAAATGTTCAGAGTAATGAAGGAAAATAGTCCTCAGGGACAAGGGGGTGCCCATACATTTTATTCTTTCTCCATTGGCCCTTGCCCCCAATTAACCCCTTGCTGTTTTGGGTCAAGTGGCATGGGCACAGCTGGATGAGCCTGTCTCACTGGATTGAAGGCTCTCCAGTGGGAAACCAGAAAAGGCTGCTTTTCTGGCTTCCAACTCCCCGAGGGCATGTTTCCATGAGCATCACTGGGTTCTACACAGGAGCCACCCCAGTAATCTCCCTAATCTAATCTCCATTCAACCCCTAGCATTTCTCCTAGCAATGACCCCCAGCCTACCCCCACCCCAATAACAATCCCTCTACCCATGGGCAACACTGCCACCAGCGAGGCTGCCCCACTGGCTGCTGGGCTTTGTTGAGGTTCGTGACTGGGTGTCTGTTTGCAAATGTTGGCATCCAGGGCAGCCAAGAGTACTGACGTCTCCTGGGCCCTGCTCCATGCCCTGCCCATAGGCCCACATGTCCACATACACGTATGTTGAGTCCGGCTCAGGTTCCACCCAGTTACCAAAACTGCTGCCTGGGAGATGGGGAAAGGAGAAGCTCACCCCACCCACCCCCTTAGGTGCCTTTGGAGCAACAAATGGCCCTTTCTGAGAAGGCCCCAGGCAAGCAGTGGGCAAGGTAGTCATGGAGACCAGGTTCTGGGGCAGGCCCATTTCTGCCTTCTCAGAATGCACTGTATTTGTGCCTCTGCAAAAAGGGCACCAGACTTGTCCTAACCTGCTCTCCCAAGTCTGGCCCCTCAAGGCAGCTTCAGCCATCCCCCCCCCCTCCTACCCTAGTGGTTGGGGACTTGTGGGCCCCACTGACAGGCTGAGGTCTGGCCTGGGAAAAATTCTTCTAATAACAATAATAAATGAATGTGGTCCTGCCTTTTGTCTTCCCAAGGGATCTCCCAGTCCCACCATGAGCAGTTTCTCTTGGGGAGAGGATGGGTTTTGTGGGATCCACCCACACTGCTTTACCCAATGCATAGGAATTTGTGAGAAGGGTGCCTGGAGCTAGAGAGACAATCTGTGGCCATGGAGCCCCAGCTAATGTTATCTTGCTCTGGATACTGAAGCTAAGGTTTTAGATGCCTTCAGGTGTAACACGCTATCCTGGAAAGAATGCTAGACTTGGAACCAGGGGAGACAGGTCAAATCCAGCCCCTGGTGTTTATAAGCTATGAGCAAATCATGGCCTCTAAAATTTCATCCAGCTCTAAATCAATGGCCTATGAACTGATCAACTTTATTCAGCCTCACTAATCTATAAAACAGAGTTAGCAACATCCCTTCCGTTACAGGGATGCTCTGTCAATCAAGTGAGATGGCATATGGACAGTAACTTATAAAACATTATAGAGCATTTAAAAAAAAGTTTTTTTTTTTTTGCTGAGGCAATTGGGGTTAAGTGACTTGCCCAGGGTCACACAGCTAGGGAATGTTAAGTGTCTGAGACCAGATTTGAACTCAGGTCCTCCTGACTTCAGGGCTGGTGCTCTATCCATTGCACCATCTAGCTGCCCCATTATAGAACATTATTGAAGGATAAATAAAAGCTGGATCTAGATTCAGATCTCCTGGATTCAATCACACCTGTGATACTTATTAGCTATGGAACAAATCAGATCATCTATCACTCTGAGAGATCAGGTAGTGTGGTCAATAGACTGCTGGACCTTGAGTCAGGAAGACCTGAATTCAAATGCCTTAGACATTTACTGGTTGTATTTCCTTGGGAATATCACTTAGCTTCAGGATCCTTATCCTAAAATAGGCTTAATAATAGCATCTATGTTATAGGGTTGTTTTGAGAATCACATACAATATTTGTAAAGAGCTTAAATGAATGCTTAGCACATACTAGGTGCTTAATAGATGCTTGTTTCATTCCTTCCTTTATCAGTAACCCGGTCTTAAACTAAGGCATTTAGGTGGGGCAGAGGATAGAGTGCTAGCCTGGAGTCAGGAAGATTCATTTTCCTGAGTTCAAATCTGACCACAGACGTGCTAGCTGTGTGATTCTGAGCAAGACACTTAAACCTGTTTTCTCCAGTTTCCTCATTTGTAAAATGAGCTGAAAAGGAAAATGACAAACCATTCCAGTATCTTTATCATCAAAAGTTGGATATGAGTGGGAAAAAAAAAAAAAAAACCTGAACTGATCTATGAAATGAGAATAGCAACTTGAACTATTACCTAACAGAGTTTTTAAAATGAAGATTAAATGAGATTATATGTGTAAATATAGGTTAGCTAATAGCTAACATTGATATAAGCACTTTAATATACCATTAAGTGCTTTACAATCTTCTTAACTCTGGTAGTCCAGCTGCTTGTCAACTCTTAGCATGTTACCTGAAATTGTTAGTTCTCTTTTCCTACATGTATTTACCTTGCTAGAGTATAACCTCTTTGAGGGCAAATATAATCTACAGTCCCTTTTGTCAGATTGGTTTTTTTGGACCTGTCCTGTAATTTCATTGACTATAGTCCATTTTGCCAGATTGTTTTTGGGTTTGTCCTGTGATTTCATCAACATAGGGAACTCCCAGAGAGGAAAATTCTACCAACATATGCCTGCTCCTTCTCTGCCACTTATAATTTTATTAGAAAATCACTGAGGAACAAGGTGATGTTTAAAGATTTTCCCACAGTCCTAAAATTAGCTTGCATCATAGGCAGAACTTGAACTCTGTTCTTTCTGATTTTTTCAGATGCCAGCTTTCTCTCTATTCACTAAACTACAATACTTTTCATCCATTGTTGGTTATCATAATATTATAATCAATCTGCAAATACTTCAAAGCACCACTACAGTAGTAGTAAGTAGTAACAGTATATCATTAAATTAGTATTGTTCTTCATAGCTCAGTAATTAATGCAATTCAGGAGCTATGAAGAGTTTTTAGAGTACTCTCTATAGAAAGACAGAAAATCAGAGAGGTTCTTTTTTTCAACATGATGAAACTTACTAAAAATAGGACATAGTATAACAGTGTTTATGATAATACTGTTTTTAGTAAAATACTATGGGTTAAAGTATGTTCTTTCCATGAAACATGATTGTTTGTAGAATAAAAGCCTAATTAGTATGGTCAGCTGGTCCCACACCAGCAGTAAATGAGATCTTACTGTACAAGGGTGATCTCAACATTCCAGTTTTCCCCTGGGATAGATTATTGATGGAGAAGACTGCTCTCAAGTGGTATCATCCAACCCCTTTAGGGCCCAAAAGAAAAGTAAACTGAGATTATATGGACTCTGGAGAGACTTCAAAGAAATGGAGAGACCTGGGGGGGGAAAGGGGTAGTAGAAAGACAGCAACAGGGAAATAGAAAAGGACTTTTTCAAAAGAGACTGGAAGAAACAGAAAGGGTTAGAAAGAGGGCAGGAGCAAGAGACAGAAAACAGAGGGCCCAGGATAGAGAAAGCAAGGGCTGCAGAGGCTAAGTATATATTTCTTTCGATGAAAATCATCCCAGGAACCATGAAGGAGTAAGCAACCTTTGAGCCAGGGCAGGAGTTTCACAGACTCAGAAGTTTTCAACTAAATCTTACTGTGGTTGGGAAATAGTCAAGACACACAAAATTGGCCAGGTATCTAATTAAGTTTTCTTTAGAACATAACTACTTGAAGGTAGCAGTGTCTCTCATTTTTTTGTATTTATATTTCCATTGCTTAGCACAGAGCCTAATACATTGTAAAAATGATAGGGATAGGGGTTGGACTTGTGGTTTCAATAGTCTAGGAAATTCCCAATGAAGAAAAACTCCTACTATTTAAGATAGATTCTTTCTCTAGGAGAATTGTCTACAACCCAGCTTCTTAAAAGGTGGTTCACAACCCCATATGGGGTCTAGTAATAGAAGGTGGGAGTCACAAAATTATTGTTTATTATCAGTAAATATTTGATTTGAATATACATTTTATATACCTGTATACTTGGGGTTACATAAAAATTTCTTGAGAAATTTTAATTTAAATAATTTTAGTGTCCTTAACTCTAAATAAGCTTAAAACAATTCTTTACTAGATATATAATTTTACCATTTATTATAGAGGAAAGCAAATTTGCATACTAGTGAGATAGATGTGCTTATTTATTTTTACATAAAGAATTCAATCTTGTTAGCTAAGATGACAGGAAAAGATAATGACAAATGTTGGAGGGGATGTGGGAAAACTGGGACACTGATACATTGTTGGTGGAACTGTGAACAGATCCAATCATTCTGGAGAGCAGTTTGGAGATATGCTCAAAAAGTTATCAAACTGTGCATACCATTTGACCCAGCTGTGTTTCAATTGGGCCTATATCCCAAAAAGATCTTAAAGGAGGGAAAGGGCCCCACATGTGCAAGAATGTTTGTGGCAGCCCTTTTTGTAGTGGCAAGAAACTGGAAACTGAAGGGATGCCCATCAATTAGAGAGTAGCTAAATAAATTATGGTATATGAATGTTATGGAATATTATTGCTCTGTAAGAAATGACCGGCAGGATGATTTCAGAGAGGCCTGGAGAGACTTGCATGAACTGATGCTGAGTGAAATGAGCAGAACCAGGAGATCATTATACACGGCAACAACAAGACTATATGATGATCAATTCTGATGGACATGGCTCTCTTCAACAATGGGATATTTCAAACCAGCTCCAATTGTTCAGTGATGAAGAAAGCCATATACACCTAGGGAGAGGGATCTGAATGTGGACCACAACATAACATTTTCATGCTCTCTATTGATGTTTGCTTGAATTATGTTTCCCTTCTCAGATTTTTTTTTCTTGTAGATCCGATTTTTCTTGTGCAACAATATAATTGTATAAATATTTATACATATTCTTTTTCTCAAGTATTTTTGACATAGTTAACATGTATTGGACTTTCTGCCATCTAGGGGAGGGGCTAGGGGGTAGGGGGGAAAGATTTGTAACAGAAAGCTTTGCAAGGGTCAATGTTGAAAAATTACCCATACATATGTTTTGCACATAAAAAGCTTTAATAAAAAAAAAAAAAGAATTCAATCTTGGCAAGATACTTGATGCCTTTTACTGTCGCCAAATTTTGAGGGAACCCCACATTCAGTTACACAAACCCATATAGGAGACCCATAATTTAAGCTGAAATCTAGATTACTAAGAATTTAAGTGACTTGTTCAGGATCATACAAACAGGATATGTCAGAGACAAAGTCAGGCCTTCCCGGACTCAAAGCTAGGGCTCTATTTACAGTACCATGCTGAGCACATGAATAAGAACTTAGTAACATCTATCTCTCCATTCTCTGAAAGCAGGGACTGTGTCTAATGCTTTCACTTAATTCAACATGTATTAAATATCTACTATTTGCAAGGCACTTTGCTTCAAACAGAGAATATAACAAATGAATGAATGTATATCAACTCCTCCTTCTACCCCAGTGTTTTTATGAGAGCAGCTAGACCTAGAGAAGGCAACCAGGTCTGAGGTATCATCTGGAGGGACTCAAGTTTTATGAAAATCGTGAATGAAATAGAACTCAGATGAAGAAAAGTTTGATAAAGGTAGACCTGGGGTAGGTAGGGTGGTGGGGATTCAGAGGATTCATTGAAAGAGGGAAGGAAAAGGGTCTGGAATGAGGAAGAAATAAGATGATCTGAATAGGATTTAAAATGTAGGGAGAAGTAGCCAAAGATATAGAGGATTCACATTTACACTAATAACAATTCTAAATCACAGGGTTTAGGGGACACCAGCCCGAAGAATCTGCTTGCCATAGGACAGGGGAAGCAGATCAGGCTCTTCAAGGCTGAAAAAGGAAGTCATGATGGTCATGATGTTGAACCAAAAAGGACCCTGCAAATTTCTTATGAGAACCTGAACTTAGTTCACACACTATATCAAAGTGACAAGCATAACCATAGAGTGACCTTGCCTATTTCTATTCTTCTGCTTACTTGGACATCACACCTGTGAGGTGTTTCTACAGATAAGATCAGTCATTGTTCTCCAAAAATACTGACCCTGGAGGGTCCCTTTAAGCCCATTCCCATCATTGTATGTATCTGGTTATTGCTTTAGGCTGTGACAAATATAATTTTTTTGTGAACAGCTGCCTGATGACCTAACTGCATTCTTTTTGCTTCTGTATCACCTGCTTGTTTTGCTAGTTACAATCCTATATAAGCACTGTGCTCAGTCACTTTATACTGAATGCTTTGGACTATAGTCCCATCAGTGAGCTAGTTTATTAAACTCTCCACATTAAAAAACAATCTCTGTCTTGCCTCAGTTTCTCTGGCATTACAATGAGTGGTCCAGAAAGTTTTGTGAAGACTACACTATGCTAGAAGTACAAAATTCAGCCACTTCACTTTGGGGAGTAGCAAAACAAGTTTATTCCTACTTTCCTGTGTTCCCTGATTCATCTTGTCCCCAGAACCAGGGGGACATTCACCATTCAGCTAATGAGCTGAAGACACAGGGAGGCAGATTTTGGTTCTACACAGGCTATCGAAAAAGTCTTAATTCAGTTTTAAGTTAATTTAATGTTAAGGACATTAAGACTTTGGGGACATCCTGGAAACAGACTTCCTAAGTGATTAGAGCTATAATTGACCACCATATTTAGGTAATGAACTTCACATTCACTAGAGGTACACAAGTAGAAGTCAGATGAATGCAATTTGGGGATGTTGTACAGGCAGAAGCCTGATCTGGAAAATCTATAAGATCTTTCAATTGATCAAAAGACCTTTGCTAAATGTTTAGTATGAACCAGGCACTGAGCTAGGTCCTGGGGATGTAAGGATAAATGCAAAAGTTTCCATCCTCAAAGGTCTCTATAATCCTGAGATTTTAGCATCCTGTATCTTCATTCAACATATTATGGCTTAATTAACTGGAAGTGACTCAGTAAGAGAGATTTTAGCAAATGGATAAAAGGTCAGGAAGACATTAGGAACAGACAGGTGGATAGCAGGTCACAGGACTGAGCATGGTCATTTCTCTCAATTCTAAAGGAAGAGTGCTATCTTCTCCCTTCTAGCTGGATGCCCCTTTTTGGCCAAACTAGAATGAGTGAGCACCCCCAGAATAGCAGATGCTTTAGGGGGTCAGGATGTATTTTCCCTTTCTCAGAAAATGAGGTACTACAATGTACCTCATGTGGGATGATCAACTATGAATGATTTTTCTATTCTCAGCAATACAGTGATCCAAGATTCCAAGATTACTCTGAAAGACTTATGATGAAAAAATGTTTTCCATATCCAGAGAAAGATCTGATAGTGTCTGAATACATATTGAAGAATACTTTTTTAAAAGCTTTGTTTTTCTTGAGGGTTTTTTTTTTGGGGGGAGGGAGAGCAGAGTTCTATGTTTTCTTTCACAACATAACTTTTATGGAAATGTTTAGTATGTGTCTTCTCAATGGGGAGGGGTGGAGAGGGAGGAAGGGAAAGAATTTGGAACTCAAAGTTTTAAAAACAAATGTTAAAAAAAATGTATATATAACTGGAAAAATAAAAAATATATAAGATTGAAAATTAGGTAGTGCTAAGACCCAACTGCTTCTCTTCAAATTTTATTGAATTTTTGTGGCCCAATCCATGGCACTAGCTACTCCCTGATATCCTTCTCACAAGGAAGCCTTCCTGTCTTTCCTACACCTCTCTTCTTCTACCAGTTCAGTTCCATCAAGATCATGGTCATTCCCCTTTCCAAACAAATGGTACAACTGAAATATGACAGTGTCCAAGAGCTTGGCTTGTGCAATTCAAAGGATTGACCATAGAACCTCAGCTTCTACCTTCAGAATTCAGCCAGGACCATGGACAGCTAGATTCTGTTCTCATGTTTTCTACAACCCTCAAAGAGCAAGCAACCCCAGAGCTGCCTCAGTTCCTGTTTCCCCTCACTCACCCATCCATTCAGGAAGAGGAGAAAGATGTACTATAGGGCAAAGGTGTCAAACTCAGGAAACAAAACTTCAGTGGGAATGAAAACAAATGATAATGCAACTGGGAAATGCCCAACAAAATAGATAAATAAAAATATAACTATATTAATTTGTAGTTTTCTGAGTCAATTAATCTTCCTCAGTCTCCATTTTCTCATCTGTAAAATGGGAATAATAATTAGTACTTAGGTCACTAGGTTGTTCTGAGGGCCCAAAGAAATAACATGTAAATATGTAAAATCCTTTGTAAACTCTAAATAGCTTTATCAAAGCTGGCTAATATTCTTTTTTTTCCCCTTTTTTACTGAGGCAATTGGGGTTAAATGACTTGCCCAGGGTCACACAGCTGGGAAGTGTTAAGTGTCTGAGGCCAAATTTGTACTCAGCTCCTCCTGACTTCAGGGCTGCTGCTCTATCCACTGTACCACCTAGCTACCCTTTTGGCTAATATTCTTAAGAGGAGCCCTTCCCCAAAATCATAAGGCTTTCACTGCTCTATACATTAGGAATATCTTTGTCACTGGGACTAGTTGGGAAATCCCTGATACAAGGCTGGCAAGAGTATAGCACCAGTACCTGCCATCCAGAGCAACAGAGCTCAATCTAAGGGACCTGAATCACCTGCCAGGACCGCCCATTCTCTCCTCCCACCTTCTCAGAGGCTCTACCCAACCTGTCCAACAGGTGTGCCTGGCAGGAAGCCAGTTCAGGCTCTGTGCCTGGCTCATTTACGGGAAGGGAGGATGTAAACAGAGGCCAAGGGGCCAGTCGAAGGACAAAGGCACTAGGAACACCAAGTCTGAAGGGGCAAACTGCAGTCTTTTATTTGTACCTTGGCTCAGCCAGCTGATGCAGAGCAGATAACAGGGAAAGGGTCCAGGCCCCACTAGAGGCAGAGGGCCCTTGGAAATAGAGGCTGGACTTGGACATCAGCTATACCCAGGCCAGGTATCCCTGGGACAACCCAGATGTCCCTTTTCTGGGCTGTCTGTCCTAGAGAAGATTTTCATTTATTTCAATTCAGTTCAACAAATGTTTATTCAAGGATTTCTACTTTGTGCCAGGTTCTGTGATAAACAAAGAGATAATGAAAACCTCTGCCCTCACAGAGCTTACAATCCCCTCCAACCCAAAATGAGATTTCATGGCCTCTGCAGAAGCCCCTTCTAGGGGCTGGTGCTCACTGGACATCGTGTGTGGTCTCTTGTTAAATTACTACTCAACCGACCTGCTCCCTGCCTCAGAAGTAGCCAGGGGAACAAAGCAAGCAGGAGCTGAGTCATTAGGCCAGGCTTTGATTTGTGGCAGGAGGGTGGAGAGTTAAGTTTCATTTTCCTGAGCTGGAATCCCAGGGAAAGCAAAGAAAATTGGGGTGGCCTTGAAGGCAACCCAGGGTTAGTAGTGCCAACTAGTGAGGCTTCCAGGCTGAGATTTAAGAGACTGGGATTGGTGGGGCACTGTAGGAAAGACTGCCCAGTCTGCAGTCCCTGAGTTCAAATCCTGCCTCTCGAAGTCATTTACATGTCCTGACTTCAGTTTTCTCACAAGTAAAATGAGGTGTTTGGACCCCCCCATATAGGAAGTCTAACTAAAACTCAATTTACTCATCTGCAAAATGGATATATAAATATACTATGCCTGGCCTGCCTCCCACCATCAGGCTGTTGTTTTCCAAGTCCTGATGTTATAAGAATTAGAGTAGAGATATATGAAAGAAATTTGGCAAGAGAACAGACATTATGATGATTTTGCCTAGTGAGGTAAATCTAACCAGGCCCCAGAGGACAGTAGCCACTGAGGGGAGCAAGGCCTGGGGATTTCTGAGACCCAGCCTTAAAAGCATACATTGGCCTCTTTTTGCTTTTCTAGTTTTCTTATACTCTATACCCCTCACCAATTTTGCAATTCAGTGACACTAGTGTTTTTCTATTCCTCAAACAAGACATTGAATTCTGGGGATTTTTATTGCCCATCCTCCAGTCTGGGAATTCTCCCCCTCTCCTCCACTTCCTAATTTCCTATAAGTCTCTACTTTCTGCAATAAGCCTTTTCCAATCCCCCTTAATACTAATACTTTCTATTATTATCTCATTTTTCTTATATAAATCTTGTTTATATGTAGCTGTTTCTATGTTAATTCTCCCATTACACTGAATTACTTAAAAGTAGAGAATGTCTTTTACCTTTCTTTGTATTTCCAGTTCTAAACACACAGTATTCAGCAAAGAGCAAGTGCTTGATAAAACAATTCATCAACTTACTGAAAAATGATGGATGTGTAGACATTCACACTTTCTCTGGATCATCATTTCTAGAGTATGGGATATAAGATTTTATTCTCAATATTCCTTTTGGCTCTCTAGGGGAGGATCCTTTACCCTATTTCAGGAGCAAGGGAATAATCACACCTCTTGGGAACAGGTGTCCCAATCTTTCTTGTGACGTGCAACAGCTCCAGAGTCACCAGAGGGGCACACCTTCTACATTGCCAGCTGTTAAACAGTGGTGCCTATCAAGCACACCTCTTCAACCAGTCTTAGTCTCAGCACCTGGGCATGCAGCCCAAACCTTCTGTAACTTGGTCATCCACTTAAACTCCCTTCCTTTGACTATCCCTGGGTCCATCCATGAAATCATGGAGTCAGAGGCTTAGATCTGGAAGGGGCCTTTAGAGGCAAGCCAACCAATTTGATCCAACCTCCTCATTTAAAGATGAGGAACCTGAAGTTTTAGGGAAACTAAATGATTTGCACATATCTAGTAGGTGGCAGAGGCTGCCCTCAAAGCCAGATCTGCTGTGTCCCTGAGCTGGGAGATAATGTCCTTGACACTTCTGTACTGAGAGAATATCCACTCTGAGACCTTGGATGCTGTTCAGGGGAGGTGAGAGGTAAGAGTGTCAGGGGATTATGCTAGCACTGCAGTCACTGCTCTTATTAGAGGCTCATGGGATTTAAAGGTGGCCATGTCCTCAGAGATCATCTAGTTCAACTCTTTTTAAAGAAGGAAACTGAGGCTCAGAAAGATCAAGTGACCTGGAAAAGACCTTAGTGCTCACCTGGCTCCAACTCCTTTATTTAACAGATGGGAAAACTGATGAAGTTGTTTATCCAAGGTCATACAAGTTGAAGAGCTGGGAATCAGCCCAAATCTAGCACTCTTTCTACTTGGCCACCATATCTTTCAATCTTCGATTTAGAGAGACATACTTGACCTCAGGTGTTTGTTCAGCCCAGTCTCTGCTCCATGGGAAAGGTGAAAGGTGAAAGGTGAGTACATCCCTGTTCTCCCAAAGCCTCCCTCTTATTTAACAGCCACTTCTATATTACAAGGTGGGGAGATTCAGCATCATCTGGTGGAAAGAGCCCTTAATTTGGGGTCTAAACTTTATTGTCACTGATCTGAGAGTAAAGGGAAGGTAGAAGGGACCAAGGTGAGCATAGAAAGTCTTAGGAACACGTGGTTAGGTGGAAGCTAGTTGTGGCAAAAGCCTTGATCTGAGACTCAGAGACATGAATTTGTCTGGCAAAGTGGGTCTGGAGACAAAGGATCTGGATTCAATTCCTGACTGCCACATACTATCTGTATGACTTTACACAAGTCACTCCCTGTACTCCTTTGGGTTTGCTTCTTCATCTGTAACCAATAAAATAAAATAAAATAAAATAACCTCTCCACCTCCACCTCTCAGCCCTAAATTCTGTGATGCTTTAAGAGCTGAAAACTGGTAGGTTTGGAAATCCTACTTCAGATTGATTGGTTTGAAAACCCCTCCAGTCCCTTCATACAACATTCAACAGGTATTTAACTAAGCACTTACAGGAGGTGCCAAGTACCATCTCTTACAATTCAAAAGATTTTATGAAGCTTGACCCCAGTAGGTCAAAGGATTCCAAGTCTGGTGTCCTTTTCCCTATTGTAAATTCATGTCTCTGGGACTGAAGTTAAAGACTTAAGTCTCTGGGCCTTTTAGGATTGTAGACCCTTCCAGTACACAATTGCTTTTCCCTGGAGGCCAGGGCCCTTTGGGGACTGGAAAGAGAAGAGCAGTCTGCCGGGGCTGAGAGCTCCAAAGGAGCAGAAGCAGCCCCGCCCATCTGCCTGCTGGCCAGCCTGCCAGGCAGAACAGCGGCTGGTTAAACATTTGCTCAGCTCAGTGAGGTAATCAGATCCTCAGGGGAGAGAGATGAACTGGGCTGGTAAACAAGCCCAGCCTGAACCACCAGAGTTGACATCACCCATCCCTGAGGCTCCCTCTCCCTCAGGGGCAGGCTATCCCCTAAGCCTGGTCATCCTCAGGACTGGGCATAGAAAGGGGAAGAAAAAGAGGGGGAGAAGAGGAGAGAAGAGAAGTGGAGAGGGAAGAAGGAGAGAGAGTGGAGGGAAAAAAGAAATACATGAAGACAAGACTGAGACAGAGACAGAGACAGAGAAAGGAAGAAACAGGACAGAGAGACAAAGAGAGGGGAGAGACACAGAAAGACAGAGAGAGACAGACAGACAGAGAGAAAGAGAGACCGGGGGGAAGGGGGAGGGAGAGAAAGAAAGATGGGGTGGGGGGAGAAGGAGAGAGATGAGGGCCAGTGCTTTCTTGGCAGTGCTTTCCTAACCACTGCCTGCACCTGAATGACCTAATATGGGAAAAGGGTTTAGGGCTGGGGGACCAGTAGGGTAAAGGACTTGCTCTAGTATTCAAAGATCTCCATGATCAGGTCTTACTTAAAACATTCTTTTCTAGTCTCATCTTCCACTTTGTGGGAGCCATGACCAGTGATTTCATCAGTGAGGGAGCCCCCAAAGTGTAGAAATGTCCCTTGTTGATGCATAGATATGATCAGTAACATTATTCACAGAAAGTTGCCCAGGGCACTGAGAAGCCATGAGTTTCTTACTGTCACACAGCAAGTTAGAGGCAATTTTTAATCCCAGATCACTACCTCTTAGGGTAAAGAAGAAGGAATCTAAAAGATCATCATAGACCACACCTAGTCATTTTAAAGAAGAAAACTCTGAGGGCCAGAAGAGTGAAGTTCCATGTAACATGGTCAGCAAGTTAACAGCTAAGAATATCCATCATCAAGGGTCCTGAATGTCAAATCCACAATTCCCTCACAGGGACTCTATGCTATCCAAACTGGATTATTCCCTGTTCTTGGATTCATTCATCTGTCCACACAGTAAGCATTCAGCAAGTATCTACTAGGTGCCAGTTGATGTGTTAGATGCTGGGTTTACAAATACAAAACCAAAATAATCCCTGCTCTCAATGAGCTCACCACACTTCATTGGAGGAAAACAATGTGAACACAGAAAAAAAAACAAAATATATGCAAAGTTCTATAATTACAAAGTATTTGGGGGTGATAGCTACTGTGGAGATTAGAATAAACTTCCTATAGGAGGTGGCTCTTGAGTTGAACTTTGGAGGAAGTCAAGAATTCTACCTGTTATGAGAGAAGAAACCATAGGCATGAGGAAACAGCTCAAGTAGAACAATGGATGTGAGAGAGGGACAACATAAAGATGGAGAAATATCATTTCAGTCATGGAACGGAATCATTAGGAACTCTGATTAATGAATTGACTACCTATGATTCCAGAGAACTGATGATAAAACCTATGATTCCAGAGAACTGATGATAAAACATACATGTGACAGGATGAATGGACTATAGAATGACCCATTTATATTTTTTAGACTTGGCCAAGGCCAGAGATTGTTTTACTTGACCATGCGTATTTGTTGCAAGAGTTTTGCATGGGGGGAGGGTAGTAAATGAAAGAAAGGAGGGAGAAAAAGTAGTTTTTGTTAATTGAAAGAATTAAATTGTGGAGGGAGGGGAGGGAAACCTTGTTTTATAGGGAGAGAAAAATCTGTCTTAAATTTTCCCATCTCCATTCCTTAAGTTCATGAAAATTCTTCATCCTGTCACCATCCCTACCTGTGGAAATGCTGTGTTTCCCAAGGAACAATCCAAATGCCTCTTGAAATCTTCCTAGATTTCTCATCCAACTAGAAAGTTTCCCCCTCCTCTGAACTCGTAGAATTTCATTCATTTGCTTATAATAGTGAATTCAACATTTTTTCCATTATCCCGCACTTGCTACTGTTTTTTTTTATAATAGTTACACCGTAGCATGTTTTATCGCACCTATTAGACTTAAACTATTCCTCTTTATTGCAATTTTCTTTAATGTAATACACACACACACACACACACACACACACACACACACACACACCCCCAGCACCTAGTGTAGCCATGGATAGTTGCCTGTTCAGTGAATAGAATTAGGAATAGTAAATAATTTGAAGGGGAAGGAATGAAAATATGAGGGAAACCTAAAAAGGCTGAGTTCTCTGTGTACCATGATATTAGACATTCAAAATACATGGAAAATAGAGTCACCTAGGTGGTGCAGTGGATGGCGCACTTTGCCACTTCAAAGTGAGGAGGACCTGAGTTCAAATCCGATTTCAGGTACTTAACACTTCACTTCGGATACTTAACCCTAATTACCTCAGCAAGAAAAAAAGTATGTATTTGGATTTATTGCTTTTCCTATGGATTTTACTTTGTGTTAAAAAAAAATACGTGGGAAAGAATTCAGCATCATGTGGAGAACTGGGTTCTAAATTTACCTCTTCCACTCACTCTCAAGTGACCTTGAACGAAGTTAACACTCGGAGCCACAATCTCCTCACTGGCTTCATTAGCCAAGAGAACGTATCAAGAGAACCTGAGTTTGAAATCAGACTCCGACATTTAACGGGCTAAGTGACCAAAAGTCAGTCCTTCCCATCCAAGAACCTTAGTTTCTACAGACTAAGAATGGGGCAATAATATGTGCACTCCTGGCCTAAAGGAAGGGGTGGTTGGGAAGAAAGCACTTATCTAAATGTGATCTGTCTTTATTATGTGAAAGCTTTAGACAAAGGTACTATCTATAACTTTTATTATGCAAACCAACAGCTCCAGCCAGTAGGACTAGTTGACCTTAAAGTCCCTTCCAGTTCTAAATTCTGTGAACTGGTTGCCATAGGAAACACTCCCAAAGAGTTCCCTTTTCTGGTCCCCAACCTCAGGATTACCCAGTAGAAGCCCATAGTCCATAGAATGGGATTGAGGGATTAGCCATCACACACTAACACACAAAAAATCCTCAAGTGAATCTCAGGGGTCCACCAAGAGTGAGAGTGTTAGGTCAGGTTGGGAGTAGGATCTGGAGAGAATAATGCATGGTGGGAGTTGTAGTTTTCTTGGGCAGTACCTTTCTTTGGGTCTTGGGCCCTGGAGGTGGGGGTGGGGTTTTCAAGTCTCTGTTTAGCAGGTGTTAAGGGGTGGAGCAAACCCACGCTGAGTCAGGCTGTTCAGGGTGTGGGTTATTGGATGAGTTCCAGAGTTGACACGAAGGTTCCAGTAACGGGCGGCCAAGCTGGGCTAATTGCTGCTCTGGCTACCCCGGGCTGACCTTGCCCCATACTTAGTAGAAGAAGCCCAATAAGAAAGGGAGGGCGGGAGCTAGGTGTACCATGAACTTTTAGAGACTACGGGACTGAAAAGGAGCTATGAGCTAGAATCCTTCCTCAGTTACCGGCCAACCCTTTTGCCCCATCCCCCTCCAGCCCCATCTTCCCCAGCCCCCTCTGCCCCAGCCCAACTACGATTTAAAATGCAAAGTTGAGTATTCAAACGAATTCTTAGCATTTTCAAAGGTCTAATTCATCCCCACAACCTAGGGATTCGGGGCTGGTTTGGACCTCTGAGATCCATAAGCCCAACCCCCATGTTTTACAATTGAGGGAACAATCCAGACTCAGAAGTTAAGTGATTTACGGAAAGTCACACAGTTAGTGACAGGGGAATGATTTGAAACAAGATTTGTCGATCTTTCAGTGACTTCAACCTAGGCTCCAGCTACCTCTCAACTAAGATCCCTTTAGCTGATGTTTAAGCTTGACTATAATACCACGGGCTCCCTCTGGATCTCTTTCTTAGGATGGGCCCCCAACCACATTCTTACTCTCATAATCCCAGTCCTACCACCCCATACACATACTTTCCACTTCCGAGGTCAGTTTTAGGGGGAACAATAGTAATTGAATCTACTGAAAAGGGTGTGTCAATTGATTTCCCTAGGGGTCCATTCCCTAGCCCGCCAACCCAAGAGACTCCCCCAACTAAAACACCCTCCTCTCTTTCTCAGGCTTTCTATGCATTGTCCTCCCTCTATAGGAATGCAAACTCCCTGAAGGCAGGAACTATCTTTTCTTTCAGAATTTGTTTCCCAGCATTGTAGTAAATTGTGTTTTTTCATTCATTCATTCTTACCTGGAAAGAAGCCTTTCTCATTCCCCCCCTCAAGGTGATGCCTTCTCTCTGAGAGTACCTTCAATTTAACCTGTATTTGTCGGGTTTATAAATAATGTTCTGCTCATTGTCTCTCTCTTTGAATTGTGACTTTTTTGATGGCAGGGACTGATTTTGACTTTCTTTGTATTTCCTATGGGCTTCACTGGGCTTGGCACAAAGTAGATGCTAGGTGTCTAGGTTTGGAAGTGGATAGCTTCCCCAGATCTGGAGTCAGAAGAATATGAGTTCAGATCTGGCCCAGACACTTACTAGCTATTTGACGCTGGACAACCCATGTAACCCTGTTTGCCTCAGTTTCCTCATCTGTAAAATGAGATGGGGAAGGAAATGGCAAACCACATCAGTATCTTTGCCAAGAAAACTCCAAATGGGATCACAAAAGGTCCAACATGATTGAAAATGACTGGATAACAACAGCAAAAGAACAGATAAAGAAACAGTTGTTGACTTGCTTGTAGACCCAGAGATGACAATAGAAAAAAAAAATAAAACCTAAGTTATTCTTCATGGATTAAAAATGAAAAGGACTGAATCAGTGGAAAATGCTGAGGTCTGATTGAGTCTGGAAGTCAATTACTGAATAAAGTATTATTAGGTACAACAAAATCTCCCATTGTTAGAAAAACTCTCAGTGATATTCCTTTTCCTCAGGCATCTCAAACTCAGTATTTCCCCCAAAGGAATTCTTCATCTCTTCTTCAAACCCCCCAAATGCTAAACCTCTTTTTTCTGTTGATGCACCATTCCAGCCACTGTAAGGTCATGAGTACTTTGGTGACTGGCTATGGAAATGAAAGATCAAAACAACTCTGCTGGACGTGGTAGAGAAATAGGTCACAGAAAACTGGAGCTGCTACAGATGCCAAGTGAATTGTAGGAATTTGGTTGGGATAGCTGTTGTCAACCTTTTTCTGAGTTCAAACTAAAAGGGACAAACAGTGCTGGGTTGTATCTGTGGGTTTATTCCTCCTAAGAAGGCAGACCAGTATATATGTATACATGGGAGCACAGTTAGAAATAAACTGGGTTGGACATAGGCAGCAGGAGTAAACAAGACAAAAATCACTGGACTGGGATGGGAGTATAATCGAGTTGTGTGGTCCGATCAGGTCCTCAAGAGAAAAACCACAGACTAGGGAGTAAGGGTAATAACATAGCGGTCTTTTTTTTTTTTTTTTTTTTTTAAATAAAGCTTTTTATTTTCAAAACATATGCATGGGTAATTTGACAACATTGACTCTTACATAGCCTTGTGTTTCAGATTTTCTCCTTCTTCCCCCCATCCCCTCCCCTAGATGGCAAGCAATTCAATATATATTAAACATGTTAAAATATATGTTAAATCCAATATGTATAAACATATTTATACATAGTGGTCTTTTGTCACTACCCTACTCTGAGGTCAGTCCTTTTTTGTTGAGAGATTAAAATAATATAATGATTATAAAGTATTTAACACTATGAGTTTCTGGGATCCTGCAGTTTTCAATACTATTTTAATCAAATTTTAATAAAATAACAAATTTTATTATTGGCTTTACAATTCCTAATCCCCATAATCTAATCAATCTCAGGTCTTGTTGATTCAGACTCCATAACATCTTTCAAATCTTTTCTATATACCCTATCCTAATAGCCTCTGCTTTTTGTCTGGACTATGGCAATAGCCTCCTAATTAGCCTTCCAGACTAATTTCTTTCCTCTCCAATCGATGCTGTATATTACCTCCAAATCAATGTCCCTAAAATACAGATATGACTATGTTACTCTTCCACCCATCCCCCATACATACATTAAAAATTCTTAAATGGATCCTAGTTTCCTCCAGGATAAAATGAAAAACTGCAGTTTCTGCCACCTGAATTTACAGTCAATTCATAATTCTGTCCCCTTACTCTCCATTCCAGTCCAACTAGCCTGCTTAGCTGGTCCTCCAACAGAACATTCATCTCCCAATGGGTCCCCCATGTCTGAAATGTACTTCCTCCTCGATGTTGTCTTGGAGAATCCCTAGCTTCTTTTCAAGTACAGTTCAGGTGCTACTTCTTTCATCCTTCAGACCTTTGCTATTTTCTCCCTCTTGAAATGATCACATTAATTTGGAATATACATTTACACTTCCAAGTGTTCTGTCTCCTCTTTCTTTGCAATATCCTCCCCCCAAATAAGCTCCTTGAGAGTAGAAACTGCTTCATTTGTATTCCCGGTCTAGCAGTAAAAGCAGGCAATAACAAATATTTGTTAAATTAAGTCTATTGATCTGAGGGTTTACAAAGCATTTTCCTGGCAATAAACTTTTTTTTTTTAAATTAAATGACAACAAACCTTGAGAAGTGGATTCAGAGGATCTGTATTTGAATCCTGACTCTCCTACTAAGTAAGTGTGGTCTTTCTGGGATACCCCTATAAAATGAAACCTGCTCCAAATCGATCAACCCTGGGAAAGAGGTATACCCCTACTCTACATGTAAGGGTAGAGAGCTTGACCAAAATCACAAGTATCAAATTTTAGCAAAACAGGTAGATGGATAGAATACTGGTCCTGGAATCAAGAGGAGCTGAGTTCAAATCCAGCCTCAGACACTTATTAACTGTGTGATCCTGGGCAAGCCATTTAACCTTGATTATCTGCACACAAAAATTTTTTAACTAGATGCAGAATTTTGTTGTTGTTGACTTTATAATTCCCAGTGCTCATATCCCTTCGATCTCCGCATCTTGCTGATTCTTTCTCTATAGCATCTTTCAAATCCTTTGTACTTTTCCATATCTCAATAGCCTGAAAGGACTCATCCAAGCCAAAAGCATCAAAGTTATGACTTGAATCCAGGTCTCTTGACCCATCGACCACCTCACTGCATGATTCACAGCTCAGTAATAAGAGCCTAGAGACCATCAGGGCAGTGAACAGCCAGAGACAATCCATATCAGGCATGTGTGTGGAGACAGGGAGCAACAGGGCCAGCCCGAACGGGCACACCCAAACAAAGAAGCTGCTTGACCGCTCTCTGACCCATATGGCGGTAGCATGCAACACAGACACCGAGCAGATAGCACCCAGCAACCACCGGCTCAATGCTATGCTGCAAACAGTCCGGTGACACCATCAACACCCCCTTTCTCCACTCCCATCCCCCCAGTTCCTACTCACAGTGCTACCCCACACCCAGGGCACACCCACATAGCAATCAAAGGAAGGGAAGAAAATGAACTTTATGAGTTTCTTACCTTGTTACCCACCCTATTTCTGGGCAAACAGGGTACAGGGTGGAGGGGCAGCTTCCCCAATTGGGCGTAACCTTATTCCTTTTCCCAGTCACTTCTTGGGGTCTTTTCTTCCCTCCCTTAAGCAGAAAAGTTCAATCTGGAACTTCTGAGAGTCAAGAATGATGAAGGAATATCCCCTCATAGCTTGTAGGGATTCCTTAGTGACAAATCCTAGATAAACGGTGCAGGTTTGCTGTGAAAGATGAGAGGACATTTAGATAGAACACCAGCCCTGAACTGATTGTGTGACCCTGGACAAGTCACTTGTGAATTCACAAGCCTTGGAGGAGGAGGAAGAGGAGGAGGAGGAGGAGGAAGAGGAGGAGGAAGAAGAGGAAAAGGAGGAGGAGGAAGAGGAGGAGGAGAAAGAAAAGAAGGAAGAGGAGGAGGAGGAGGAGGAGGAGAAGAAAGAAGAAGAAGAAGAAGAAGAAGAAGAAGAAGAAGAAGAAGAAGAA